>CM039481.1:27919504-27963357 GCA_022433065.1 Begonia loranthoides
GTGGCGGGGAATGGGGGGGAGGGCGTTGGAGATAGAGGGAAGGACGATTTTGTTGTCTTGGAGGTGATTTGGTGTTTGAAGATCGTATAGTATGGACTACAGGACAATTTTGTCTAATTTAAATCCCTAAATTTTTGTTGATCTATGATATTTCAGACGACTGCTAATGCACTGGTCTCATCCGCATTCATCCACATGAGTAAAATTCTATAGGCAAAATTGTGGTCATAGACGAGAAATGGCATCCCCACTCTCGTTTGTACTGTCCGCAATGACATTCGGATGCGTTTTGGCATCTGCATGTATCATCAAAATCTGTCCATAAATTGGATAGATTCAAATTGGACGTGGCCCTTCCATGTCCGCGCTCGTCCGCAAGCATTCGAAGGTGTCCAGACTTTGATAGATTCAATTCGGACGAGACAACTTACGTCAGCATTCATCCGGACGCGTCTGAAACTCCACGGCACAGAGAAGTCAGGATGCGAAATCACGTCCCGAGTTGTCCCCAAGCGTTCAACATGCGTGTGGATGCCAGTTCTCGTACCCATCGCTTCCGCATACATTTGAATAGGCCAAAATTCTATTTTCTTCACATTTTCCAAGTAAACTTTTATCTCGTAATATTTTCCCCATAAATACACGTCATAATTTAACACGTATCAATATGCCATGTAATATATAATTATCTCTAAAATTTGATTACATAGCATACATGAGGAAAAAAATATCGGGGTATTACATACTACCCCCTTTACAAAAATTTTGGTCCCCAAAATTTAGCTACTAAACAATTCGGGATAGCCCTAATGTCGTCTTCCTTCTCCCAAGTGGCCTCTTCACGACTATGGTTCTGCCATAAGAATTTGAACAGGCCTCTCATTGTAGCTTAAGTTGGGCTGAACCTCGATATTATCGAAAGGGCTCAATACAATTGCATCACCTAAACACTTTTTGAGCATAGACATGTGGAAGAAGTTGTGCACGCCTGCCATAGAGTCAGGCAACTGTAGCTAATAAGCAACAGGTCCTATTTTCTTCATGATTATGTGGGGTCCCACATATCGAGAACTGAGATTTCCCCTCCTTCCGGAATGTACGACACCCTTGAAAGGAGATATTTTCAAGAACACAATGTCTCCTTCATCAAACACAAGGGCCCGTCATCAGTTATCTACGTAGCTCTTTTGACAGCTCTGAGCTGCTAACAACCTTAATTTAATTAAGGCCACAAATTCTGTAGTTTTCTGCACCATTTTTGGGCCATAGAACATAATAACTTTACCCGTTTTGTCCTAGTGTAATGGTGATCGGCACTTCCTCCTATATAGTGATTCGTGTGGCGCCATGTCAATAGTGGCTTTAAAGCTGTTATTGTATACGAACTCGACTAATGGAAGGATTTTACCCCATCCTATTTTTAAGTCGAGAAGACAAGCACGTATCATATCCTCGAGTGTTTGAATGGTTCGTTCACTCTGGCCGTCGATCTGAGGTTGAAATGCGGTACTGAATTTCAGTTCAGTGCCTATAGCTTTGTTCATACTCTTCTAGAAAGCTGAAGTAAAACACGGGTCCCGATCTGATACAATAGAAACCAGAACACCGTGAAGTCTAATGATCTCCTTGACATATAAATCGGCAAACTGATTCATTTTATACATCATGGCTACCGGTAGAAAATGTGCAACCTTGGTCAACCAATCAACGATCACCCAAATCGTATCATGGCTGCGAGCAGTTTAGGGGAAACAGGTGACAAATTCCATGGTGATATGCTCCCATTTCCATTCAGGAATTGGCAATGGATGGAGCGTGTAACTACCCAATTTTTCGTAATCTCTTAAAAACGCATGAAATTTAAAATTTTTATAAAACTCTCTTTAAGACTATATCAGAGTGCTAAACCAGACCATTAAAAACTCTTTTCATTCTACCCGCTAACAAAACCGTTATAAAATAATTGCGGAAGTGTTGTAAAATCTTTTATTTAAACACAACGAGTTTAGTAAAACATGGCGGAGGCGTAAATAAAAATCATTTATTTAAAACATAGCGGAAGCATAAATAATTCAATGATGAACTAAACAATTGAATACAATTTAATAAAACTTAATTCAATTACAATTATTTAGTCTTTTCTCCCTCTAGCTTGGCCAGCCACGAGTCTTGCGCGTGCAAATCCCTCATCCCTACATTATTATCTGTTTGTCGTTGTACCTACACCACAAGTAAACTATAAGCTCAAAGGCTTAGTAAGGAAAAGGGTTAAATGCAATTATACTTATGACTCTCTTTAGTTCTTTTGGAATGGGGTCCACCCAAACCAATCCTTTCATTACATTAGTTCTTTCATTCATTCTTTACTCGTACTTCGACCTGGATCGAAAAGCCCATATGGGATGGTATAGTTGTTTGGATCTAATTTCTTGTGGGCAACTAGGTCCCGTTCCCGACAAGATAGGGGCATTGCCTAGCTAACAGACTAGAACTGATACCCATCAGCCCCCAACTCCCTTTCCTTTTTTTTTTCCTTTTTCCTTCATTTTCTTAACATTTTACCTCACATAATGTATGTGTGAGTACCACCACCAAGCTGGCACTTCCCATTAGTTTCTATTAACATAATGCATGACCAAACATTCTCAACCTAACGTGATGCCTGATGCTTTATAACGTAACATTAACAATAATTGAAGTGCGCATATAAAAGAAAGTAATTGAAAGCAACTCTAATTGAAAGTGCATGTATAAAGAAAGTAAAGCATATAATAGAAAGAAATAACTACGCACAACAGAAAACAAGTACAGCATTGAATTGAAACAGCAAATGCATAAAAATAAAGGGATGGTATGATAAACATGCAAGTAATTTATTTAAACTAACATGTTTAGGTAATTAGAAATAGAGACATGCATAGACAACAAATAACGGGAACATGCTTGTAAATGGGTAATTCCTATTCTAGTTGATGAAGCATGCTTTTATGCTAGTTAGATATCCTGTAACTACATTTATCATTCTAGTTAGATATCCTAATTAACTAACATGCTCGAGTTGAATTACAATCATCGATCTAGTTGGTTATCCTAATTAATTTACATGCTCAAGAATGAATTATGATTATTACCCTAGATGATTTTGTTCTAGTTAGTTGATTAAACATGATAATTAAACATGGCATGACTTAGTTAATTAGCATGCTCAACTAGTTAGTTAATCAACATGCTCAAAACTAATTACAATTATTACCCTACTACAATTTACATGCTCAGGAATGAATTGCATTTACTGTTCTAGTTAAGTATTCTAATTGGTTAACACGCTAAGGTTTAGTTTAAGTTAGTTAGTAAGTTAACAAACATGTTCAGATTTAGTGAAGTACTACAATATAATCAACACAAGAAGACAAGCACCAAGAAGACAATAACAGAAGAAAGATAAAACAAATAATCACATAGTCAAGGAAACCCTTAGTTCGTTCACGTTTAACTCGTTCTTCTTTCATCTTCTCTATCATTTTCTAGTAAAGTAAAGCATCAATTATGAAGTTACAATAAAAGACATTGCAGAAAAGAGTAATATAAAGAATATTAACAATGAAAGTATTAACGTGCTAATTCATTAAACATACTACGATTACCAAACTAGTTAATTATACCTATTCAAGTCTAATTGATTACTTTAGTTAATTAACATATTCAATTAAATATGCTTAAGTGAAGTTAATTAACATGGTATTCTAGTTAGTTAAATTAAACATGCAAATTTCACGGTACAACCTAGTTAACTAATGTGTTGCTAATTAATTAGCCATTCTAATTAAACATACTAATTACATGCTAATTACATGGCACATCTAATTAATTGACATGAGAATATTATTCTAGTTACTTAATTAAACATGTTATGCTCAAGTTAAATTAGAATTAATGGTCTAATTGATTAAACATGTTTGAGGGAGATTATAATTATGATCCTACTTAATTAACATGCTCAAGTCTATTTAATTACTCTAATTAATTAACATGTTCAATACTACTTAGTTCACTTGTTTAGATTAACTAGTTAAATAGGTAAACTACAATGAATGATTTATTAGTTAAACTTGCTGTCCAAGATTGATTACATGCTCAACTAGTTAATATATTTTTATCCGAGTTAGTTAACATGCTTAACGAAGTGATTAACACTTATTAATTAAACGACTAGTTAAACAAGTTCGAATTTGTTATTAACGACTAGTTAATTAATTACTAGTTAAGCAAACATACTTAACAACAAGTGATTAAACAACTTACACAGAGATTTAACTAACTGCAAACACAAGAATAAGCATCATGGTTAAAAGTAGCATGAGTAAAGGAAATTAGAGTCAATCATACTCATCACATTCTTACGTACTTCTCTTTTCAATCCCTCATTCCCTAATCCATAGCAACCAGTCTACATTTCACAGCAATTCACAAGGTATATTTCACAGCACTAATCAAAAGAAATAAAGGAAATAACAAGGAAATAATCAAGACAATTTACGAACCATCAACCAGAAACATCACAGAGCTAACTAATTCTACAGAGTACTAACAATCTACACTATCGATCGAAGGAAACATAACTCACGCACCCCTACTTGTGGTGTAGGCCTCCACAAGCCAAGACACCCTTTTTTCCTTACCTCGAAGCAATAACACATATTAGCACTTAATCTTCATTCTTCTTCTCTTATAATACCTTCACAATTAGAAACATTTATCATTAACAACTTCTCATCGAATCTTATAAATCTTAACACTAAACAAATTCCAATATTCCGAGTGCCACCGAGAACAAAATCCCAAACCAACAGTCGAACTCATATCCGTAGCAACACTAAATCTAACATATTCAAGCTTCACAGATTATCCAACAGACAAGAAAACAATCTATACATAACAACCTTTTTTCCAGTGCATAACTTCACTTTACAGACTTCCAAAATAAACACCCATAGTTTACATAAACATAACCAAAATGAACATCCATAGTTACAGGGCATGCATTCGACAATGGCTAGAGAATAATCCTTTAACAACAAGGTGCATTTATCCATAACAAATACTATAGAGAGCCTAAAATCCTTAAAAATCCATGTGAACATCCTTTATTCATTTATCCTTAACATCCAAAATCAATCACAAGTAAAGAACCAACATCCATTATAGGACAGAGAGCAAGTGTCCAAACTCCATAAAACAAATAAGAAGTGTGCATTACCTGAGGGATCACAAGGGCCCGAGAGAAGAGAACGAACATCTACTCCTTTCTCTGTAAATTTTTCTCGGCCAGAGCTCTCTTGAAAACATTACCCTCACTTCTTTATCTCTCCATCTGCCTAAATCTCTCTCTCAGCATAGCTCCCACTCACTGCCCCTTATTCTAACAAATCAACCTACAACGTCCCTGTCTAGCTTTATGGAGTGTTCCCCACGCCCCTTGATTTCAATTCAGCTTTTCCAGGAGCTATCGCGCATAGCTTTCTTCCCCAATTCACTAACTAAGTGTGAATGCTAGCTGGAAGGAATGTGGATAATTCTTCTCGATGAAACACAAGGATCGGTTCATGTTGCTGAACCAACCGGTCTGTTGGCAAACCAAAAGCGTGGTTTATCAACGCCATTCTAGCCAACGCGTTTGCCACCCTTTGTCCATCACACCAAACCGATAAATGTCGAGCACATAACACCAAGGAGAGGAGGAAATCGGCCGAATGTACCTAGTCCCAACGCCGGAATCCACCATCAGTGGAAGCACTCTCCAAATAAACCCCGCGGATAACCCGGTCCAATCTGTTCCCTAGCCATTCTAGGTTTGTCGTCCCCACACTGCCAACAGCGACCTGCAGTGAAGAACACCGGCCGAATCCGAGCCTCTGCCGTCGCCGCTCCCCCTACGTTGCCCTCTCCCTTTCTCCTTTCGTTTTCTTCACCATCGCTCACCCCCCTGTGTCGCTCTCCCTCTCTTCTGCAGATGGCCCGAGGCCATTTTGCTTTGCCCTCCTCAACTAGACTTGTTCAAGGATGAACCGTTTCAGCCCACCTCTCCTTTCTTCAAATTATTTCTTCTTTATTTTAAATTCCTTAGTTCATTTTAATTAATTTATTCTTTTAATTAAACATTACTTTTAACACATGTATTTTCATGCGTCGATTATACGTACAACATATTAGTCGACCTAGATTTCAACTCACGACTTATTGCAAAGACGATTAATAATTATTATGAGTCCAATCTAAATTTCCTAATTCTATCAATTAAATCTTAATGACCATCCGATAAATTTCCTAAATAATAATTTATCGGTTACATCCTTGGTAATACCCCAATAATTACCGAATAAATCCTAATATTCCCAATTACTTTTCAATTATCCTTATTAATTCTGGTATAAAAAGTCGGGGTATTACAGAGCGTCCCACTAGGTCGCTGGTGCTCAGCCTTCACACGCTAACATACATGGCATAGTGACACAAAACGGCAATATCGTACTTCATTTTTTGCCAGTAGTAATGAGTTTTAAGATCCTGTTACATCTTCGTACAACCAGGATGAACGGAGAAATTGGAAGAGTGAGCTTCTCTTAAGATCTTTAGCCATACCGTTGTATCGCTCATCACATACCACCTGTTCTTGTACTTGACTATGCCATTAGCGGACGTAGAGAATTTTGATATTTTGGTAGAGTCAGGTTCAATATGAAATCCTTACATACCTCATCATTTTGCTGGGCCTCCTTGATCTGTTCAATAATAGATGGCATCAAAGTCAACTTAGCCAATACTAAATCCAATTATGTTGGAACCATCTACACCTCAAGCCCTAGAAGGTCTCTCTGAAGTCCAGAAGTCATTTCTTCACATATAATGCTCATCACAGTCATAGTCCTTGACGAATTCAAGCCATTGCGGTTTACGCATATTTAATTCCTTATGGGTGAAGATATACTTGAGACTCTTATGATTTGAGTAGATCTCATAGTGTTGTCCATACAAATAGTGTCTCCATACTTTGAGTGTGAAGACAATAGCTACAAGCTCTAAGTCATGAGTGGGATAGTTCTGCCCGTGGATCTTGAGTTGTCGGGACGCATAGGCGATAACTTTTTCTCCCTACATAAGAACTCCACCGAGTCCTCTCCTTGATGCATCGCAGTAAATACAAAAGTCACCGTCCTCCATTGATAATGTTAACACTAGGGCATTTGTCAACCTGCAATTCAATTCTTGAAAATTGTTCTCGCAATCGCTAGACAACTAGAATCGGGCATTTTTCTTGGTCAAACTAGTAAGTGGTAGAGCGATCTTTGAAAATCCATCAATAAAGCATCGGTAATAACTGGCCAAGCCCAGAAAACTCGTTACTTCATCAAAATTTTCAGCTGTGTCTAGTTCACCACTACCTGTATCTTAGCCGGGTCAGTAGAGATACCCACATTGGAAATTACGTGGCCAAGAAAATCAAACCCTGTTCAGCCAGAAGTCACACTTAGAAAATTTTACGTATAACTGATGATGGCTAAGAATAGATAAAGCCACCCATAGATGTTCGTAGTGCTCTGCTTCTGATCAGGAATACACCAAGATATCGTCAATGAAGACGATAATAAATTTATCCAGATAATCCCAGAAGACCTAGTTCATTAGGTCCATGAAGGATACCTGGGCATTGGTCAGCCCAAAAGACATAACCAAGAACTCATAGTGCACATACTGCATGCGAAATGCAATCTTCGGTATATCATCAGGTTTAACCTTCAACTGATAATAGCCTAATAGAATGTCAATTTTTGAGAAAACACGGGCAGCGCCCAACTGGTCAAATAGAACATCGATCCTTGGTAGGGGATACTTATTCTTAATCATCACATTATTTAGCTCCCTATAATCAATTCACATTCTCAAGGTTCCGTCCTTCTTCTTGACGACTAACACTAATGCGCCCCAAGGAGAAAAACTTGGCCGAATAAATTCCTTGGTGACTAGCTCCTCCAATTGTACTTTCAACTCCCGCAGTTGGGCAGGTGCCATATGATATGGATGTTTGGAGATAGGATCCGTTTTGGGCTATAAGTTGATCTCGAATTCAATTTCACAGTCTGGGTGTAAACTAGGAAAATCGGCGAAAAAACATTCAAGAAGTCATGCACCACTACAACATCCTCCAACTTGGCTTCGGTGATTGCGGTATTATCAATTACATTGACCAGAAATCCATCGCACCCATTTTTCAATAACTTGTCTGACTTGAGTGCAGAGATAATGGCAAAATTTCCCCTCCTTGATTCCTTGGAAGGTGTGCAGTTCACCACCGAGAGGACCAAAGTAGACCTCCCTCCTCTTGCAGTTGATGACCGTGTGGTGTGCGGATAGCCAATCTATTCCCATTATGACATCATAGACTTTTAAATCCATGATGATTAAATCGACCTGAAATAAATGGTCATTTATGTCCACTGCACATGCCTTGAGCATTTCATCGGTTTATCAAATGACATGTGTAGCTCGTGCTATTGGAGAAACAATTCACCCGTTCACAGTAGGAAGTTGGACGCTTGTGTCACTGGCTTTTTATATGGTCTCTGCTATGCTTCAGTCTCAGTAGGTTTTTTGACTCCTAGGCCCGTTGAGGGACCACTTCGTGATTGTTGGGTAGGGGTAGCCTTCCATGCTCTTTGGGTGGTTTCTCTCTGTCTCTTCACTCATTCTACCGCCAACGCTCATGACACCCTTTTTAATAGGTGACACCCTTAGTGTCAGCCGCAATAATCCCTTCCTAGATATCAAATTTCAGCCCTTGCACAAAATGTTGTACCTTGTGTTCTTTCGTCGCCACTAGGTGTTGAGCATCGCGAGATAGGGCCTTGAACTGCTGGGCATACTCTGTCACGATGCCCATCTGGCGTATGCACACGAATTCCATCAGTTTTTGAGTGCGAACCGTATGGTTGAAGTACTTCTCGTTAAATAGATCCTTAAAATCTTCCCAAGTGAGGTTTGACACGTCATGGGAGGCCTTGATGGTATCCCACCAAAAACGTACCTCGTGGGTCAGATAATATGTGGCACATTTAACTTTTTCTGCCTCTCCAATATCAGTGTAAGTGAACTTATCTTCCACGGAGCATACCCACTCCCTAGCTCCTGAAATGTTAGAGATGTCCCCGTTGAAGTAGGGCGGCTTGAGCTTTTGAAAATTTTCCCAACCGGCTTAATTGTGCACCGACGAAATCAGCTGAATCTGTATTGGATTATGATCCTCTTTCCCATTAACATGGTCTTGCCCCATAAATCTGTCCTGTCCCATAAACCTTTCAATGAAATGGAAAAGTTGTTCTATGAATTGAGTCTATCTTTCCATTTGTTGGGACGATTGTTCCACCACTGCGGCTTTAGGCTCAAGGGCCTCGTCTCGGACGGGGTCCTCTTGTGGATTGGGCGCACGGGGCCCATTTTCAATAACAGGTATATTTTCCCTTCCTCTTCTAGCCATCTAAAATTTTCTACGAGTCCACTTCATAAGATAAATAAATTTTACAGGAAATTACTAAGCAAAACAATTTGTCAATTTCATCTATCACATCAATCTTATATATTTCTATACTATGGCTAATTAATTCATGTGAGTATTTCAATAATATAAAGGAAACTAATAGTCAGAGGGGCCTTGCCCGACGAGTCTTGGTTATTTGAGGTGAAACTCACAAGAGTATAGTGGCTCGGATACCAACTGTAACGCCCCGGATTTTTATCTTTCTTGAAAAACACTTTAAATTTTAAAACTTTAATAAAACAAATGAATTCTCTTTTTGAAGTAGTATCAGAGTGCTTTCTAAAAATCTCGGTCGTCACTTCTTTTAAAACTCATTAAAAATGTGGAAACCACCAGTATTCAATATTTTCTCAAAACGAAGCGGAAAAGCAAACGGAAATATAAATCAAACATAGATTAAAGTGCAGGGTTGAAAATATCACATGTTCAAAATTGGGTTAGAGCAATCGTTAGTGTTTTACAAAACATATTTATCCTTAATCCCTTACAAAACATATACTTTCTTCTTTCCTTGAGCCACACCATCTACTTCGGTCAAGTTTCATCCGAATACTTTGCAGGCTCAATGGGTAAGGCCTCCTCCTCTGCACCCGGCACTACCATTTCGTTACCTACGCCACAAGTAAGGACGTGAGCCAATGGCCCAGTAAAGGAAATGAGTGTTTATGCTTATCCTATGCCTCTCTTTAGTCCTTGATGGAATGGAGGCCACGCAAACCAGTCTTTTCTTTACATTTGTTCATTCGTTCTTTACTCGTACTTTGAGTTAGAGATTGGAGGATTTTCTCTAGCAATGGAATAGTTGGTCAGATCTAACCTTTTACATGTAACAAGAACTCCCGTACTAGACAAGGGAGGGGTTTCGGCTAATTGTAAACTAGACCCGCTACCCATCCACCCCACAACTCCCTTTTCTTTTTCTTTTCTTTTCCTTATCAATTTTCCTCTCTCAATGCGTGTGAGTACAACCCCAAGGTGGCACTCCCTATTGGTTTTTATTAGCATGATGCATGATGACCATTGAATAACGCATATATGGAAAGTAAATAACAATAATTTAAAGGAATGACTATTCAGTAAGTAAATGGCTACTCAATTATAACGAATACATGAAAAGAATGAATGCATAATTATATGACAGCAATAGAAGAAATATCTAGAAATGGTGAATATAACGAAAACATATAGAAATGGTGAAGAAAGCATGCTATTAAACAAGGATGATGTTTCTAGCAAGTATCATGGAACTAGAATAACATGCTTGAGAATAAATGAGCATTAGCTAATTAACATATTCGAGGATTAACAAGAAATGGTGAATTAACAATGCTTGATGATTTAATTAACTAATAGTAGAAATACATGCTTGAAGATTATATACATAATTGGCATGCTTGAAGACTAGTAGTGAATTAACATGCAAGAATTGTAAATTAACGTACATGAAGATTAATATGAAATTTAACGTGCTTGACGATTAGACAAATAATATTAGACTAATAGTCAAAAAGTATGTTTATGAACATGCTTGAGAAGTAAATGGGTAATTGGCATGCTTAAGAAGTAATTGGCAACTTGAAGATTATACAAGTGATAGTTGATGTAACATCCCCTTTGTATTTATAAAATTTTCGATAATTTTTTAACATTTAAAAAAAATCACATTCCAAATATACCTTATTGAATCATATCAGAGGACGTTACGTGGAATAAAACATTTAATAGTTTGCATAATAACATAACGAAATACTTAAAAATCCATGATAGCATTTTATGCATAAAGGAAATAACTTTATGTAATAGAGCCATAACCTCTGAGGTCGTCTTGCGCATGGTAACATTAGCTCGCATCACGTCACGCTCCTTAAACATTTACTTCAACCAGCTCACCATTCATACCTATATCACAAGAGGAATAATGAGCCTATTGTCCAATAAGAAATATAAAACGTAATGCAACCTTAACCTCTATGACAATTCTACAAGCTTTAGTTTCATATACTTGTAAGTTGGGTGAGAGGAACCTCTTTAGTCTCCGAACTCCCCACTTTGATTTGTTTTTACATGAGAGCTACCTCTTTAGTCTCAGAACTCAGTAAAAACAGATCTACCTACATTTACATTCATTTTCATTTATAGTTTTATTGTTAGGTGAGAGCAACCTCTTCAGTTTCTGAACTCACCACTCGTTGAGTAACAGCAACCTCTTCAGTTTCTAAACTTACTCAAATGAATAGTTTCTATGTGTGAGTAACCTCTTAAGTTTTCGAACCCACGTAGAAACATCGTTAGACATATATCCTATAACATGTCTACATGAATGTCATACAAAGTTGTTCATATATCGTAATAAACAACTATCAAATAATTACTATGCTTTATAATCTTAATATTAAACATGCTTTAATTACAATATCATACATCCATGCTTTAATTTACATGCTTGATTTATGACTAGTTGGCATGAAGGTTAATAGTTAACATGAAGCTTTCTAGTCAATTAACATGAAGATTAACAGTTGTCATAGAGTTCAATAACATGAAGATTACCAACTAATTTACATCATACAATGAACAAGGTAAAGGTTAATTATGCTCTTAATATTCGACTGAAATGAACTACGAAATAGAAAGAAACAGTGTACATTGGGTGACATGTAAACAGCACACGTTTAGAACCAAACACATATCCACATAATAAAATGAATAACCAACAGTGATATAGCTAAGTGAATCCTATAAATAAACAGAGTAATTTGTTCCTTTTATTCTCATTCATTCATCATTCACAGTTCCACCTTACTAGACTTATCATCAGACAATATCCTCATAATGGTAAATCAACTTTTGAAATGAAATTAACAACAAGTATATAGAAAGTAACTGCAGAGTAAGTAACTACAAGGTAAAGAGTAAAGACAGTAAGAAATGTTGCAGGAAATATCGACAGAGTTCATCTAAGAAATTTACAGAATTTAACTTCAACAACAACAATAAGGCACACACACTTTACTTGTTGGTTGGTCCTCCACAGGGCAAGACTAACCCAAATCCTTTTTTATGTGTTGATGGAAGCAAGTAGGGATAGGTAAAAACTCTAACTCCCGTAACACTCACGCCCAGACGAGAAGGAGGTGCTCGAAGGAAGAAAAGAAGAAGAACGCATGGGAGGCAGAAACGAACTGAACGTAGAGGAGCAACTGGAGGTTAAAAGGGGAGAGCTTACTAGGAGGTCATCATATGCCTCGAGGGGGGGGGGGGGGGGGTAGGCGGCTCGGCTACGCTTGAGTTGGAGCTAGAGGGAATGACAATTTTGTTGTCTTGGAGGTGATTTGGCGTCTGAAGATCGCGTAGTTATAGACTATACGACAAGTGTGTCTAATTTAAATAAAATTTTTTTTTCCTGATCTATGATATTTCGGACGAGTGTGGTTCCACTGGTCTCATCCGTATGAGTAAAATTCTATAGGAAAAATTGTGGTCAAGGACGAGAAATGGCAACCCCACTCTCGTCCATACCGTCCGCAACGACATTTGAACGCATTTTCGCGTCCGTATGTATCATCCGATTTTTTCCATAAATTGGATAGATTCAAATTGGATGTTGCCCTTCCACGTCCGCGATCGTCTGCAAGCGTTCAAAGGTGTCCAGACTTGGACAGATTCAATTCGGACACGACAACTTACGTCTGCATTGGTCGGGACCCATCGAAAACTCCACGGCACAGAGAAGTTAGGACGTGAAATCATGTCCCGAGTCATCCCCCAAGCGTTCAACATGCGTGCGGACGCCAGTTCTCGTCCCCATGGTGTCCACATGTGTCGTAATAGGCGAAAATTCTATTTTCTACACATTTTCTAACTAAACTTCTATCCCATAATATTTTCCCCATAAATACGCGTCATAATTTAAGATGTATCAATACGCCTTGTAGTATATAACTATCTCTAAAATTTGATTACGTAGCGTACATGAGGAAAATAGTATTAGGGTATTACAACGACTGGGTATTTATACAAGCCTTCCGCAATAATTTAACAAGCGGGATGGGAGATCGGGTCCTCTATTAGGACCGGGTCATTTGACTCAGCGTTTCTGTCAGGAATGCCTCTGGTTCGTGACACTTATACTAGTCCCTCCTCATCTCTTCTAGAGGTGTTTCAAGGCATGAGGTGCTAGAAGACGAAAGAGAAACAAGGTAGAGTGGCTTCTTGCGTAAGAGGTCCATTGAAGTTGGTAATATTAGTTCTAGGAAGTATCAGATCAACTTGTAAATTTGAAGTAATTTCTGTTTGCTTGGGTTACGATTCTATCTCTGGACTTTTGTGACATTGTTGCTCCTTCAATTATAATGAAGCGTTGAAAATTTGGTGCTGATTGGAAACGTTTTTAAGATTTTATGCCATTTTTCTATTGGTGTCCAAAGTTGTTTCATTCGGTGTCTCTTCAGGCAGTCCCCTTTCCGATTACATAACTCACTCTTCTGTTCGAATTGAATTGTGATTTTTGTTGGAGATCTTGGCCTCTGTTCATTTTACTCGCCCTCCAATTTTGACGTTAATTAGACTTCTGAATCGAAAGTTTTTAAATCTTTAATTTGGGTGGTTGAAACTGTATTTTTTGGCACCCTTTCGGGTAGTGCGATTTCTTCGGCATAACTTTCGGGTCTGTGAGATTTTGATTGTGATTTTTAGTGGAGTGTCTTTTCTCTATTATTTTGGTGTTCCCTCCAAATTTTATCTAAATTGAATCTCTTTTTCAAAAGTTACAACATTTCCAAATTGGGCATTCTGTTTTGCCAAAAGTCACCAGCCGCATATCTCCATTGTTGTCTCCTTCACACCTCGTGGTGCATCACAGAATAAACTCAAGAAATTGTATCTTCTCCTGCACAAAAGAACATTTTGTTAGATTTTCGTAAAGTTAGCTCCTCATAGGGTCTCGAATAATTGTCTAAGATGATCCAAGTGCTGGTTTAAATCAGAGTTATACGTCAAGATATCATCAAAATATACCACATTGAATTTTCCCAATTTCTCTTTCAATACATGGTGCATGAGTCTCATAAAAGTTCTTGGAGTATTTGAAAGCCCAAAAGGCATCACTAGTCATTCATAGAGTCCATACTTGGTCTTGAATGTTGTTTTCTATTCATCTCCTTCCTTAATGCAAATTTGATGGTAGCCACTTTTGAGATACACCTTTGAGAATATGGCTTACCCACTCAATTCATCCAACATGTCTTCAAGCCTTTGTATCAAATATCTAAAATTGATGATGATTTGGTTGATGGGTCGACTATCCACACACATTGTTGTAGCCCGCCCTATGAAGACAAGGAAAGACCTAGGTGTGGATCTGAACCATATCAGTGCGGGACCACATTCCCACATCTCTTGGGAGAGTAGAAAATGCTTGGTTTATAAGTAGGGTTCTCTTCCCTACCTTGTAAAATCATGAGAGCTTCGAGCCAAAGCGGAAAATATTGTACTAGGAGCACTGAGGGACGCTAGAAATGACATCTGAGCAAAATCCAAACTGAATATGTGATCGACGAGAACTTCGAGTCCCCAAGGGGGGGAGATTGTGGCAACCCGCCTTGTGAATGCCAGTAAAGGCCCAGGTGTGGGTCTGACCCATATTAGTACTAGGTGTTTTGGGCTAACCCCAAAAAAAAAAATGTGCAAGCTTTGACCCAAAGAGGACAATATTGTACTGGGAGTACTGGGGGATGTTACACATATTCTTATAGCAAAATTCTTTTTTGGCACTAGAAACATTGGATCGACACAAGGACTTAATGATTCTTGGATTTATCTCAATTCAAGTAACTTAGTAAATTTCTTGTGTAGCTATAAGAAGGTTTGTTTGGCAAGACAACTCCTACTAATAGATCAATTTGATGCTTAATGCCCCGGATAGGAAGAAGTTCATGAGGATGTTCTTTTGGAAAAATATCTTCAAAATATTTAATAAGATCTTTGATTGATTCTGGAATTACCCATTTCTCTTAAAGTCTTTCTCGGAACATAGTCATCACATAAAGCTGACAACTTGATAAAACTTTCTTCAACTCATTCTTTGACATGAACATGGATTCTTTGCTGGTATTTCCTTTTTTTTTTTTTTTGCTTGAAGTTCAATTTTTATTTGATCCAGATGTAAAGGGGTCAATTTGACCATCTTAACTTCATCTTGAAAGAATAAAAGTTTTTATACCCATAATAGATAGCCCTCTTATCAAACTGCCTCGGCCTACTCAACAAGATGTGACATGCCTCCATAGGAACTACATCACAAATGACCTCATCTCCATATTTTCCCAAAGAAAAGGAAATCTTCACTTCCTTTGTCACCTTGGGTCCCATTTATCGCTAAGTCAACTTAGTTTGTAAGGGGTTGAATCAATGAATGTCTCTAACCCCAACTTTTCTACCATCTCCATAAAGGCAACGTTGACACAACTACCTCCATCAATAATTAAAGAGCACACTTTATCTTTGACTAAACAATGACTATGGAAGATATTTTCTCTTTGGCACACGTCATCCCAACTTTGTGTTGTAAGAGCCCTCTGAATAACATTAAGGAAATGACCCTCTTGAGCATAAACCACTTACTCTTGTGATTCATCATCTTCCTTAGTAATTGCAGCTTCTTCCTCACCGCTCTAAACATCCTTTTATCCTTTTCCTATGATCATTACTCTCTGATTTGGATATTGGGAGGCTATGTGTCCAAAACCAAGGCACTTGAAACAATTGATTTCCCAAGGCCTTGTTCGCATTGAGTCTCCATTGATTTTCTTTTCTTCTTGCCCTTCTTCCATTGTGAACTTGTTAGGAACTTGTTTAACTTCAAACTTGGATGGTTTTTTATTTACTATGGGGGTCCTTTGTGTTGGGCTCTTTCTAAAAAATTTTCAAGTGTCTTGCGTTATCGTTCTACTTTCAAGGATAATTGGATTACTTTGTCCAAGTGTACATACGACTGTAATTTGACTACATTCCCAAATTCCTTAATTAAACCCTTGATGAATCTTGCAATAGTTTGCTCCTGGAGCTCTTCAATCCCCCTTCGAATCTTCAAAGTTTCAAATTAAGTTAGATTGTAACGACCTGGTTATTCATACATTTTAAAACGTGTAGTTTGAAAGAAATTTTCTGTTATAAAACACAGCGGAAGACTTTTATAAGTAAAACAAAACAGTTGAGAATACGATAAATAAAATTCTTTTCTTTAAAACATTTACAACTTAGAAAACTTGAACTTAAAACCATAAACATTTTACAAATTGAAAACCTTTTTCCTTTAACCTTTAGCCTAGCCAACCACAAGGTCCTCAATGCACAAACCCTCCAAACACTGCTCTTTTTCTCGCTATCATGCGTACCTACATCACAAGACTTAAACTATAAGCCTAATGTTTAGTAAGAAATGAAATGCAAAATGAAACATATAATGCCCGTTTATAAAACATTTTTCCATTTTTCCTTTCTTTCTTTTATATTGTCATTTTTGTTTTACCATTGGAACTCAATTCAAAGCCTCAACCATTGAGGAATGACATACCAATGCCTCTAACCATGAGGACTACATCCGCCAAGCCTTTATACATGAGTTTTGTATCCAATGCTTCAACCATTGGGGAAATCCGCCCAAAGCCTCTACCATTGGGGACAACATCCGACAAAGCCTCATAATGGCATTGGGAACTTGTTCCCGAAGCCTCAACTTTTTGTTAAGCTCTTAAATTTCCTTTATCTTATTTTACATAAAACCATATGCATGACAAACCACTTTCGTAACGTTCTATAAAAACTATAATGCATGAATATGACAACATACTCTTAATGAAATAGAGCAAATCATCACACAATAACAAGTCTCCAAAGCACAATATGATTCAGAACCTATAATTCAAACACTAGCAGCAAAGCAACACCATCAATATATACAGCACTTAAACCACATCAAAGGCACCTCATGGACTTTAACCTTCTATCAATCAACATTGAACAATACATCCTCCACCGAGACATGATCTATACAACTTATCAATACCATAAATCTATCCAGAACAAACTTATTATCAATCAATTAAAACAACCATTAATAACAATACATCTCCAAAAAAGGTTAAACAATAGTAAGCAACACATCAAAGAACATCTCCAGAACTTTACATCTATCAACAATGTAACTTCAAAAGCAAACATCTCCCAAATAAAACAGCTATTTCTTATAATGTAGCCCCAAAAGGGGAAAGAACTGTAGCGCCTCGAGTTAAATTCTAAAATCATTTTCCTATTAATTTTTCATGTAAATTTTTTTTAAAACGTACGAGAGGAAATAAATTAAAGTTAGTGAAATAAATCAAATTGTATAAAATAAATTAGAGTAAAAATCAAAAAGCATTAATAAATTCAAAATAAGGTTTGACAATTAAACATGAGTTCGTAGTTCACAAAATGTTTATCGTTTCTCAAACCATTTCAAAATAACATTTTTTTTGCTTCTTTGCGAGCCATAACCCCTCAGGTCAATTCAATTTGGTAACCTAAGTGCTCAATAGGCAATGCCTCATCCTCCACTTCGAGAACGCTAATATCTTGACAGTTACTTACACCACAAGCAAACTAAGAGCCTAATGCCCAGTAAGAAATTAAATGCAATATGATGCAAGCTTATAATTGATTATGTCATAATGGAATCCAACTAATCTGTTCTTTACTCACAGTCATATTCATTAACTCATACATTGAGCTGAGACATTGGAGGTCTCTTTCGCAGGGAGAATAGTCGCTCCTCTGAATGTAAGCCTCGGGTAGATAGGCTCTCGCGACCTAATAAGGGAAGGACATAATCTCTAGTCTACCCGGTTAGATCCGAAACTACCTCCCCAACCTCCAGTTCCCTTACATTCATTTACTTTATCTATTTTTCTCCAATGCAATGCATGTGAATACCAATCCAAACATGGCATTCCTAATTTTTTCTATTATCATGATGCATGTCAATGCGGCACAATTATCACAACAATATGCATCAGTATTATTTAATAGGAAATGAAACGAATCTAATTAATAGAGTCCAAGCCAACAACTAAAAGCAAGCCAACAACATCTATTACCAAGCAACATAATATAATACAATGGTTATGAGCAATAATCTAATTAACTAAAATTAGCGAATTAAATAACGGAGAGCTAACATGAGGCAATATAATGTGATTGCAATTAGCATGGCATAAATTTACATGGAAAGAATGCAATAAAGCATAGAATACGATAAGAACAACTAGCATGCTATAACATGGAGTAATATTATAAAATATGTTATTTGAAAGTTATCAAATTATGAGCTAACAATTCATTTTATTAACAACGAGGCAATACTATGGACAACAAGCCAACACAGCAATGTTTTAAGTACATCACTTAAACATTGACGTAAACATGCATATTCGATCAACAAGTCGACGACATAAGATGAGCATAGGCATAGTGACCAGAGGCAACATAATATCTAGGAGATAAAACATCATTGTAGAGTATATTCGAGCTTTATAATTGACAGATGCATTATCCAACAATCAATGGTGCAGAGAAGAATTAAACTCAAAGCAACAGAGTCTAATAAACCTAAAGCAAAACAGGAAACTAACAACTAAAATATTACTTCCATAGCAACATGGAATTATCCACAGAGATCCAACAAGCAATTTGTGACAGAGGGTGAAATAACAACTAATAGTTTCTAAGTTGAAAGTCAAGAGAGCGATGAAATCCAAACTACACAGTTTATACATTTCATAGTAGGGAGTTATCAAAAAATTAATAAGGAGTTCTTTACACATCTCTTATAAATTAAACAAGGAACATTATCAACTAGTTTGCAAATTTAGGCATGAGTGTTTACTGCAGTAGTTTAGTGTTCTTAACCAACAACAGAGTGATTAAGATATACTACTAATGTGTGAGAGTTAAACTAGCAATGCTACTCTAATTAATAAGCCAGAGAACAATATTACTTAAATTGAAAAATTTACACACCAAATAACTAAACTAACATGGTAGATATATTGCAAGAAGTATAATTATCCAGAGCTTCTGAACTAAATATAGAGCAATATCAACAAGTACACAAAGTGAGGCATTAAGTAGCATGAACTTATACGAGCAAGAGCAACTTTAAACATTTAACAGAAGGTATATTATGTCAATTAACAAGAGAGACACGTCTTGTTATGACCCGGAGGTGGGCTGGACAAAACTGCTGAGTTAGGTGACCTGATTCTCAGAGAGAACCTAGTTACCTAGCCCAAGGCATGAATTTTTATGCGGAAGACTTAACGGGAATAATATCAAGCCCAAACCCAAATCACACGGGGTTGGGGTCCACAGAGTGATCAACCAGAGACATGATAGCATAATAAAGGAAAGTATTGTGCTAAAATTAAATCAACAACACCAAAACTAAAATCCCAACATACCAAGAATGGAGGGATTGAACCAATGAACCTCCACCCATCCACGGGGAGATCGAGACACCCACTAAGGAACTCCAACATTGCCTTGCTAGTACACATGCAATCCTATGCACCAAGCCTACAACCTAACTTAGGAAAAATATAGTCTAAGGGGTGCGTGACTAAATCTGTAAGGAAATCTATATTAAATGCAATGCTTGCTATAACCATTTTCCTCATCTTTTGAAAAGCATTTCATGCTTCTCATTTAACGTACATGGATTTTATACATTTAAAACTTCTTAACGAACTAGCTCATGGCCCTAGATGTGGCTTTATCAAAACCCGCTGTATAGATAGACAGTTATAATCACAAAAGATGCCAATATCATTTTCCGTATGAAAATTTTTTCTGTAAAAAGGGATGGTCACACAAGGACCTCTCTCTCACTCATAATCGAAAGGTGGTATAATCTCTCGGATGTGCCGACGTGCTATAGCCACCACCGATACGATCCAAAGATGCAGGGCCTTACCTGAGATGATGGCGAGCAAGCTCCATAATGACAAAACTTGTGAAACTGCCTCGATGTACCGACAGGTTGTAGCGACCGCCAATATGATCCAAAGGTTGAGTGCATTACTTGAGTTGCTGACGATTAGCTCAGCAGCGACACAACTTAGGTAACCACTCAGGACATGTCATAGAAAGGTGGCTACCCATGAATAGGAAAACCTCATGAGGCAAGAAGGAATACTAGTGACGGCGATCCAAAGATCCAGCACAACACCCCGGTTGCCGGAGAGAAACCTCAGAGAAGAACCAAGTCATATAATCACAATAACGGATTAGGTTGCTCACGATAGACAACTTCTCACTAGGATACCTAGGTGTTCAAAATTGATGAGGGTTGCCGACGAGCAAGCTTAAGCCATCCAACCACTTGCCAAATGGAACGATACTAGGATAGACTAATCTTCGCAACTGCCAACTTGCCACTCCATGTGACAAATACCATTGGCAGGTTTAAGGGCTTTCGACCTAGGAGGCGTCATAACCCTACCATCCTATTTCCAACTTTTGAGGCTATCGACCTAAGGACGCGTCACCAATGCCCCATTCTCTTTTTTCACTTCCAGGCCTCAAAACCTGAGGACATGTCATTAATGCCCCATCATCATGTCGCACGTAAATGACAAATCTTCAAGCAGCAAAAGATTGCATAGGGATAGCGTCGTGATGCTTTCGCACTAGAGTGCCTAAAGCATCAAGAGGATTCATACTTCCGATGTACATATCAAATCTTCTTGCAGCAGAAGATTTTGGGGATAGCCTCGTGATGCTATAGCGATAGAGTGCCTAAAGCATCAAAAGGATTCATCCTCCCAATGAACGTAATGAATATCAAACCTTCTCGCAGTAGAAGGTTGAAGGGATAGCCTCGTGATGCTTTAGCGCTAGAATGCCAAAACATCAAGAGGATTCATCCTCCATACACATGCACAAAAGTCACATCATCAATATGTACAAAATATCAGCAATAAACCATGGATGAAATGTAAACGTGAGAAAAAATACGTATACATAAAAGTTGATGTGCTATCAAACACTCCACGTTAGGTTTTCAGGTGTTGTATCCTTCAAAATAGCAGTTTTGAAAACCATGATGCAATGCAGTGCAGAAAGTTTAAAGATCCTTACCTCGATGGTGACCACAACACGCTTACTGACAAACCAGCTCCACACGCTGTCGTAAGCGAAAAGTCAAATTTATTTGTCACCTCCTGACCTAGAACAAGTTCGGTGTCAACATCCCAACAAACATAATAAGTATAACAGACAAGTCTTAAACAAGACTATAATCCAAGACAGTTTATAGGGGCAACCAACCATGAGTCCCAAATTGGAAACCAAATCTAGGAATCCTAATAGAATCCCCAACCTTATATAAGAACCACAACTATCTCTCAAGTTCTCAGCCCTTGGTAAACATAACAATGCCTCAACAAGACATCACATTCTTCGTTTGGTAACTGAAGCTCAATAACAGTGAACAATGCTTCTCAATAGGTAACAACATCAAATTCTCAACTTAGGCAGAATCAAACAACACAACAATTTTTTTACATTCATCAATATGGAAACGCAAACAATTCCTATATAATGTCTATCAAAACTTTCATCTATCAGAGAATAAAATAACAGAAGACCAAACCAAGGAACATACCTAAATTGACATAACAATACTTTCCTGAAAAACAATAAATGTCTCTCAGCCAAAAACTCAACCGAAGAATAGGATCAATTTAGCAGAAACACATTTTTAACTGTTTCTATCCAGCAGCTGAGCAATGAAATATACCCAATTAACTAGACCTACCCAACATGGCATCATTTTTCTCTCAATGCCCATCGAGCAGAATCAAAATAAGAACCAGATTTAAAACCAACAAAGCAACGGTTCCAAAATATTTTCCAAATAGTAACCAAACTGAAGAAACCAACCTAAGCAACAGAGCAACCCTTCAAAAGTCTCCCTCAATAGAGATGCATTAGAAAATAACCATCATCAACATGATCGAAACAATGAATCCAAAAAAAATAAGAATCAATAATTTGGAATGCATTACGATGAGTTGCCGATGAGAATGGTTGAATGGGAAGGCTTTAAAGAACTACTTCAATTATTCAGAAATGACCTTATTATGCCTTCCCGTAGAACTGTTGGAAGAGACATAGAGAAGATATACAAGAAATAAAAAATGAATTTGAAAGCATACTACAAGCAAAGAAGTCAACGAGTGTGTTTGCCTATGGAAACTTGGACTTCTACACAGAATAAGTCATATATGGTGATAACCAGACACTGGATTGATGATGAGTGGAAGTTGCAAAAGAAGATACTAAACTTTTGTGAGATCTATGACCACAAGGGAGAAACAATTGGAAGCACAATGGAGCATTGTCTACTTGGATGGGAGATTGACAAAGTCTTGACGGTAACTGTTGACAATGCCTCATCTAACGATGTTGGTATTTCTTACTTTGTGTGAACTATAAGAAATTGGAATGGTTTGATTTTAGATGGAGAGCACATGCATGTTCGATGCTTTGCTCATATTCTAATCTTGATACTTGCTAATGGGCTAAAGGAGCACCACGACTCAATTGTTCGAGTGAGAAATGCGGTGAAGTATGTTAAATCTTCTCCGCAACGACTTAGACACTTCAAGTCTTGCATCGACAATGTGAAGATTACATTTAAGGGCAATGTAACTCTTGATGTGCCGACTCGATGGAACTCCACTTATTTGATGCTAGATAATGCCGAAAAGTATGCCGTAGCATTCGATAAGATGAGAGAATGTGATAATACTTACGGAATGGCGATGGAGGAGGAAGGACATCCTACTTCTACAGATTTGAGTAACATTTGGATATTTGTCAAGTTTCTGAAGGTGTTTTATGATAGCACTCTGACGGTTTCAAAATATTTGTCAGTTACAGCTCATCAGTATGTCATTGAACCTTGTAAGTTGAAGATGATCATCAATCAGTATGGCAACGATGATAGTTTGATGTTGATGAACATGGCTCATGGAATGATGATCAAGTTGAGAAAGTATTGGGGTTATTTCGATAAGATGAACACTATTCTATTCGTGGCAGTCCTCCTCGACCCAAGAGGTAAATCGAAGTTTCTAAAACATTGTATCTCCACTATCATGGGAGCCGATACAGTTGATGCGTATGTAAAAGTAACTGAGAATGTTTTAGAACAATTATATTTGGAATATAGAGATGATTCAGCTGATGATGTGAAGATTGTTAATGTTGCTAATATTGGAAATTCGTGAAATGAGGTAGATATTGTTTATGCGCAATTCTATGACAATGCACTTGAGAGGCTTTGAAATTCAAATAATATGTCAGAGGTGGAGGAGTATTTGAGCTTGTGAGCTAAGAAGTTCACACAGACTTTTGACATATTAAGGTGGTGGAAATTGATGGCACATAAGTATCCAGTGGTGAGCAAAATTGTGAAAGATGTATTGAGCATTCCGATTTCCACTGTCCCTTCTGAGTCAGATTTTAGCTGTGGGGGTCGTATTATTGATTCATCCCATACTTCCCTCCAACCTGAAACAATTGAAGCTATAATTTGCACACAAAGTTGGATTTGTTCCCAAACTCATCTAGATATGTCGCAACCAACAAACGACTACGAAACCATTGACGAAGGTGCGTTACCTGTACAATTACTTTTATATATTTGATGAAACTTTTTAATGTTAAGTGATTAATATGATACTTTTTTTCAGCACTTACTGCTTACGACCAAAAAGACAAAGAGGACGAAGGAGGAGGTGATCTCTTGCCATGAAAAGCAATATGGTAGTTGATTTGAATAAATCGCACAACAGTGTCATTTTTAATCCAAGCTTTATCATTCTCCTGGTTAGAAACCTTTTTATAATTATGACAAGTGAGATTTGACTTTTGATAGTATGTTGAAATTTTCCACATATGACTTATATGACTTATTAAAATATAGCTACATTCAAGCTGATCATCCTTAAAAACTAGAGAGGTAAACTATTGACACTTTATGTGAATGAAAAGAGAATTCAAGCAGATTGATTTGAATTTGCTGCCCGATAATTTGTCTGGTTTTGTTCGATTCAATGGTCAAAAAGTGAAGAATTGATTAGTGTTTTGATTTATGGATACAATTCCATTTGTTTCATAAGAGCTCTGGTGAAGATTTAAAGCAATCACTGATGATTAATTACTGATGATTATGGATACAATTGCATCAGTTTCAATAAGTAATCACTGATGATTAATTACACTCCCCATGAAGCAGCTAACAAGGTAAGTAAAGTGTTGACAATTCCAGCTTAAGAGATTTTCTTTTCTTTACTCTCCTGCCACTCTTTGATTTCAGCATCAATCTTTGCTTGGATATTTGCTTGGAATCCTGGGTATTGTTCATATTTGAACAATATCTGAAGAACATGTTCCAAACACACAAGAACAAACCATCAGTACTCTTGATATGAACACAGGTGAGAGAAGGCTACAAACTTTATAATACCTCTAGTAATACGAAGAATAAATAGAGCTTAAAATTGTGCATCATGCGCAGCTCGACAACTATCGGCAATGAACATTTCGAATCAATTTAAAAGAATTGTCTAAATTAGAGTGTGAAATATGGCAACAGAGTCAAAATCATTAGCTTCTATCTAACTCTAATCGGCCTATTAATGACTCTCTCACCTAAACTAAGAGCATTGAAAAGTTTATGCAAGGAATTCAACATGTCTGTGAGCAATTACCACACATTTTCTATTAGCTTGTTTGATTATCAAAGATAGTGAAGTCTTCTCATCTAGATAGACTATTTCCATGTAAAAAATCATCATCTTCTCTCTTAAATGGAGGAAATTAGACAAAAATGGTGGAAAGGAAAGAACACTTTGATATGAAAGTAACTTTACAGGGATTCCAAGAAAAAATAAGGGAAAATCCAGACAAACAGAGCATCAATAAAAATAAAACCATTACCTTCCAAGTAGAAGAATACCCAAGTCTATGAGCAAGAAGAGTTGCTCCAATCTAGCAGAGAAAGCAAAGCAAAGCAGCAAGAGACCCAGCTCTCTTATTGAACAAGAAATAGAAACAAGAATAAATCATGACCAACAAAATCCCAATATCCAAAAAAAGGCCACCTAAATCGGGGAATCAGCGGAATGGCTGATTGATCACTTCCAATAACAACGGAAGGAATGACGCCGAAAGGAAGAAGAAGAAGGCGAGCAAGAAAGAGATGGCAAAAGAGAGAGCGAAACTACGAAAGAGAGAGAGAGCGAGAAAGAGATGGATAAAGAGAGAGCATATCAGACAAAACCTTGTTTCTCAATTTGGGAACCGGAAACGTACTAGTACCGAACAAGAACCGAACTCAGTTCCGGTTTCGGTTCCTTGCGGTTCTGGTTCCAGTTCCTCACTCTTGGAACCGAGAACCGAATGGTCAGTTCCAAGAGGTCTGAAACCGGAATCGAGAACCGGTTAGCCCACTCCTAGGCACTTATTCCTTATTTAAATAATTTCCATTTTTTTCCAATCATTCTCTTTCCCACTCACTTTATTTCACTTACGCCACTTGCACTTTCCTTCCCTCTCCTTCTATTAATTTTCAATCCTTTAAATTTAATAAAAATTTAATTTATTAATATAATATATATATATATATATATATATATATATATATATATATATATATATATATTAATAACATATATTATATCTTATGTTGTCCCAATTGAAATCACGATTTGTTTAAAACGTCGACCCAAAATAATATCTTCGCCAAGATAATTGACCCAACCATTTCCGAAAATAAAATTTTCGCTCAGAAAAACTCAATTGAACCGTTTTAGGAAAAAAAACACACGTCGTCGTTGCGCGACAAAATGGGTGAACTTTTCCACATTTGATGTAGGATTCGAGAAAAATTTACACATGGCATTTTTAAAATTATTTTTAAGTCTCAAATTTTACATCTAAACCACCTTAAAAGAAATTTCATCATGAAATTTAAAACAAACCCCAAACGCAAATTCTAGGAAACTTTCTACTCAGTGTGTTACCCAAAGCACACAAACCGAGAGAATTTCCCTGGAAAAAACACACTTGCCTACTCCTTGGACTACCTCAAGTTTAGAGCATGACAAAAATCCAAGAGAGTGTCTGAAATCGACACCAAAGGAAACCATCGTGAAACGACCAAAGTTAACGATGAGCTGACAAACCAAAAAAGGCAAGAAAGGGTCACCCAAATAGGAACAAAGGGATGACCTGATCGATCGATCGACAAATGAAACCATCACCAAAGAATAGAAGCACACGTCATGACAAAAAACAGACAATGGCGTTTAACTGGATACAACGGCTCACACAACAACTAACTGATGTGGAGTCCCCGCAACACCCGGTACGTTACGTAACACATTCTCTAAATGGGAACATGTCTTGTACCAGAAAACAAAAGGATATCAGTTGGACTTGGATTTAGAGTGTGCATCAAAACACTCTCTAGGCTTGAGCAATACTCAAAATTGAGATCACAACCACACAACACTCACTGCCTTCCTGCTGTCCAAGCACCAAGCCTAACAAGAGAAAAAATTTTGAAATTTGCGACAAGCCAAAGATTGCTATCGAAACAAAGAATAGGACTTTGCATCAAAACCAAAGCAATCAGGTAACCAAACACCAAACGAAAACCAAATCTCGTGGACTCAGGGGCAAACCCTATGCTTTGACTGTAATGACCCAGTTTTTATTTACTTTAAAAATGCGTGACATTTAAAAAATTTTCTTTTCCTTTTCAAAAACATTAGCAGAAGTCTCTCTTTAAATCCTTTTAAATTAAAATAAGAGTTCTTTTTTTAAAAACTCAATCGTTAAAATATCTTACTTAAAACTCGTTACTTAGATCTTTATTAACAACAGAAACATAAATAAATTGCAGCATCCCGTTTATTCTTTGAATTTTAAACTCACGATTTTTGAAAACGTTTTCTTTTAAAATCACAGTGAAAGACTTTTCATTTGAAAACTAGCTTAAACAAGAATAGTATAAATAAACTCTTCTTCGTTACACCATTTATTACTTAAAACATATCGTACTATAAATCCTTAAAACATTTATGACAGTGGAAGAATTGTATTTACAATACTAAAATAATTAAACACAATTCAAAAACCTCCTTAATAAAACTAAATATTATAACAAATATTTGTTTTTCAAAAATGTTATTGTCAAACATTACATTTCTTCTTTAAACCTTTCAGCCTAACCAGCCGGTAAGCCCGCACAAATGCCTCATCAACTGCTGTTATCCATTATCTCTTACATTCCTACATCACTGGAGGAATAATGAGCCTATTGCCCAATAAGTAATATAGTCATGAAATGTAACTGTAACCTCTATGACAACTCTACATGATTAAGGTTGATACATTCATAAGTGGAGTGAGAGGAATGTCTTCAGTCTCCAAACTCACTACATGGATTGCTTTTACATGAGAGCAATCTCTTTAGTCTCCGACCTCAATAAAAATGGACCCACCTACATATACATTTATTGCCATATGGGTGAGAGCAACCTCTTCAGTCTCCAAACTCACCACTCATGAAGTAAGAGCAACCTCTTCAGTCTCCAAACTTACTCAAACGAGCGATTTCCTACGTGTGAGCAACCTCTTAAATCTCCGAACCCACGTAGAAAACACCATTATTATCTTTATTAGTAGCCCATGCAATGCATTACATATATATCCTATAAGATGTCTACATGAATGTCACACTTAGCAGTTCATATATCACAAACAATACTACAAACAACTAACAAACAATACTACTTCAACTATAACATTAATACTAAACACATTCTTATTACATTATAACATCATATATCTAATTCTCTAGCATTGGCGTACTATTTTTAACTTAGTTTTCAACAGTATAAGTACTATCCTATGGTATGCAACACTTGAATATAAATTGAGGACTTCTACTGATTAACTATATTATTAGTAATCTGAGCATCATCTTAGAAAACCATTTTCATCACAACTATTAGTAAACTAACGTAGGAATACAACTTATCCAGATAACCACATAGCAATATACACAAAAACCCTACTCCTGCGATGTAGGTCCTTTCGGACAAAACATAAACATTGTTCCTTACCTCGAGTCCTTAGGTTTCCAAAGTAGCATTTACATATTCTTCCTTGTCAATACCAGAAGACACAAGAGCCCATTGTTTATTCTTTCTTCTAAAAACCTTCAAGACTCTCCATTTCTCACTAGGACCTTCAAGACCAATTCACCGAAAATTCCAGATTTTCAACAGTAGCTTCTCACTCAGTCACCATTTCACAAAACTTCTATCCATGAACTGCTTTCTCTATCCTTCACCATGTTCTCTATTCCTTACTGTCTGCTTCTCTCACTTCATCAAAAACGCAGTACACAATCCTACCCAAAACCTTGCAACTGCATCACCAGTTTCTTACGAAGAAATACAAAAGGAAGATATCTCACAATATTCGTCAAAACCTCAGACACTTCCTTTCAAAAACAGAGAAGTGCATCGCAACCCACCTCAAACCTTCATGACAGCACACTGCCATTTCACCAACACTTCCAGCAACCACACAACTTCCACAAACTCTTCTCTTTCTCCGTTTGAAATACTCCAGATCACGTAAACACATTCACAACAACTCCAAACTCTCTAGAGTCTCTCTGCAGCAATATCCCTTTGTCTCTCTCTCAAACCATTTTGGTAGAGCTTCTGCATGCCATTTTCTCTCCTCTCCAACATTGCTCTCCTCCCTTCTATATATAGACTACCAACATCGTCTCTTCAGGAACCGCGTGAAGATGGAATGAGAGAAGACGTACACTTATTCATTCAGCCGTTCAGACAATCAAACGTTTTATCTCGAGACTTTGTTTATCATCACTAGACGGCCCTCATAAATAGCCACTCATCAATGCCCCTCCAACAACCTTCTGAAGATAAAGAGGTGACATTAATATCGTTCCATACATCAATTAAGCGTCAAAGTCAAAGACCATCCAGTTCTAGTGATGGTTTAACTTCTTCAGACGACTTTAAGATTTGTGGTTGATCGGAGAATCGACCGCCCTTCAACCAAACGCCCGTATAATTCAAGTTCTCAATTGGTGGTTGATCATGTCGGTCGATCGGTGATGAGCCAATGCGATCGCCATGATTGTCCGCAGTGTAATTCCATATTCAGAGAGTATTTTGTCGTAACGTGAAGTAAATCATACCTATACATATAATTATGTTAATATAACCTTATTATAACTACTTCTAATATTATTTCTCTTAACTCTAATTATCATCATATAACTCTCCAATTTTTTCTTGTACCACATAAACAAACCTCCCATCCAAAACCAACACTTGAATTGCCCAACTATTCAACTATCCATAAATTTATTCCTTAATACTCAAAGTATATATTCTATAACTCCTCTTCCATCTAATTCTTTTATTAAATCCAATATACTCCAAAATATGATATACCTTATAACTTTAACCTTATTATATCCAAGTGCATTTTCTCTTATTAATCCACTAACTGCCAATCATTGATGTAACGACCTCGATTTTCATACGTTTAAAAATGAAATGGGATAATTTTTTTTTGAAAAACATATCAGAGTGCAAGTCGGGCCGTTAGGAACGCTTAAAAAATTTCATTAGTAAAACATTTAGAAAATAAAAACATTTGCGAAAGCCTAATAATTTAAAGGAAATAAATTAAACGATTTAATTACAAATCATAGTTTAGAACACCTTTTTGGAAAGAATGTAACGAACCAGTTTTTATTTACTTTAAAATCGCGTGAAATTGAAAATTTTTCTTTTCATATAAAGATCAGAGTATTCTTTTTTTATAAAAACCCAAGCGTTAAAACTCTTTACTTAAAACATTTATCAATTCCAGAAGAAGTAATACAATCCTTTTTATAAAACACAGCGAAATTTAAAACAAAGCATTAAAGAATATTAAATAATTTTCAAACCCATTTTTTTTACAAATAAATTCTCTTTTAAATTCTTTGGCCTAGCAAGCCACAAGATCCACCCATGCAAATCCTTCATCAACTGTCTTTGACCTGTTCAGATGTTTATCGTACGTACCTACATCACAAAACCTAAACTAATGAGCCTAACGCTTAGTAAGTGATAAAAGAAATGCAAAGCAAATGATATGCATGTTCATACAATGCATTATAGAAGAGAACCATATATCTTCTGGAAGTCAGGGTGAAATACTTCATAGGGTCATGTGGCTGAACCATTTCACTCCAACGAGGAGATATATTCGTTGGGGGTGTTCCACATGCCAATATCCTCACTTTTGTTGAAGACGTTGGGGGTTTTAGAATGGGATAAAGGTGAACCCTAGATTCCACGTAGCTAACTCACACCTCACCGCTCCCTATGTGGGAGTATCCTACCATATGGAAATGTCACCGATCACCAGAACCCCCGCACGCCTATTTACATATATTAACTATGTCATGCAATATGCTCGTGAATACATACAGTCCTATATGATAATATATGTAACAACCCAAATTTTCATAAATCCTTTAAAATGTGAGAAATTTAAAATTTTCAAAAGATGCCTTTATAAAACGAAATCAGAGCGCGACGTTAAACTGGGTCGTTATTGACCCTTCTTTAAACTCGTTTTGAAAACCAATTTAATGAAATGCGGAAGCATAAAATAAATCATTTATTTATAACGTTACAGAAGCGTAAATAATTTAATGAAAGAACTTAATAAAAGGAACGAAACGATTAAATATAATTTCAATTACAATTGTTTTCTCTTTTCATTTAAGCCTGGCCAGCCATGAATCTCACGCGTATAAATCCTTCATCAACTACTTCTAATTATGTTAATCATTTTCTCATGTGTGTACCTACACCATTAGCAATTGTGAGCCCGAGGCCCAGTAAGAAATGAGCTATGCATTATGATGTATGGCTCTCTATAGTTCCTTTTGGAATGGGGGCCACCTAACCCAATCACTTCATTACGTCATTCGTTCGTTCATTACTTTACTTTCATTCGTTCGTTGATTACTTGCACATCGAGCTAGAGATTGGAGGATTTCGTTTGGGATGGAATAGTGGGTCGGTCTTAACCTTTTACTTGCAACTAAGTCCCCATTCCCGACGAAGTAGGGGGCTTCGCCTAGCTGCAGACTAGAACCGCTACCCATCTGCCCCCCAGATCCCTTTTTCTTTTCTTTGTTTATGTGCCAGGCTAAGCTACCACACAACAGAGGCCTTTATTATCTTACCGTTTTACTCATTTTCATCGTTTATCCTCACTCTTGCATGTGTATGTACCACCCCGTGGCACTCCATATTAGTTTCTATTAACATGATGCATGTCCATACATTCTTAACCTATCGTGATGCGCGATGACCTAACATAGCATTCGTAATTTAAAGTGCTCATAAACGGAAATAGCTAAATTAAAAGAACATATAAAGGAAAGGAACTGAATAGCTGGAATTGAAAGCAACTGAAATTGAAAGTGCGCATAGAAGTAATAACAATGTAGACATCGAAGCGTATAAGGAAATTAAAACGTACTATTTATTAACAGGTTAATTATCCTAGTTAATTTCCTAGTCCATTTCCATACTTCCTACATTTATCCTTTTAGGCGATTATCTACTTAGTTATTTTAGGTGATTTACATAATCAAGTTTGGTTACTTTAGTTACTTACACTAGTTCATTAACATGTTACCATTATTATCTAAGTTCTTTAACATGTTTAAATTCAATTAATAATTATTATCCAATTAATAATTATTAGTTTAGTTATCTAACATACTCAATTTAACTACTTTTCCTATTAACATGCCACTAATGAATTTAGACAACTGAAGAATTAACATACTTAGTTAATTGCATGTCTGAATTACTTAATTTCTTTAATTACTTTAGATAGTCAACCTACGGTTAATCAAGTCAAACGTGCTAAGTAATTTCTCTATACTAAGTGAATTAACACACTTACTAATGAACCTAGTTAATTAGCTTGCTTACTAAATCTAATTAATTAACATGATTTAAACTAATAACGTGCGATCCTAAACATGCTCGGAAATTTAACGTGTACAAAGCATATATATAAAATAACATAGCACAACGTAACAATCCATTAAAATAAAGACTTGGCTAATAGTGTAGGGCTTCCACTGGCTAATGACTCTACTCAATTTCTTACCTCGTATCTTTAACGTGCATTAGCATTTAGCCGTTATTATTCTTCTCTTCTTCTTTGTGCCTTCAGAATTTAATAACTTTTACTTTTATTCAAATCAATTAATCATTATTAAATCTTGTCGTCTTTTTCTATCTTTGATTCTTATGTGTCGCTTAATGGAGTTTCTTAAATGAAACCGCTTCATTAATTACAACTTCGCTTAATCAATAAATCTCGATTGATAACGTTTAGATTAATACATAGCGAAGACCAACGTAATTCCATCTATAATTTATAGATCCATAATTACCATCATAATTTCATCCATGAATTATTGGTCCATAATTAAACAATTAATGATAATATCTGAATCGAGATATTCTCTACATTAATCGAATGTCTAGCATGCATTTATCCAACTAGTGAACTGAACTCAAAACCAACATGCATGGATTATTTTAACACTTCCTATTTTCACAATTCATTTATACTTTCACTCACTTCTAACTTAAACTTCATTACCATAGTTGTCACAACTAACAGAGTGCTTATGTTCATCAATTAACAAAGTGTAAACGAATATCCAACATGTTCATGCTTTTGGAATACCAACTAAGTGTTTCATAAGGCCGTATTTATTTACTTACACCAAAGCAGATAATCCATGACACTCAACCAGAGTATAACCCAAATACTTTATCCTCGTCTTTAATCCATAAAAACAACCAACAATAGGAGGCAGTAATTTATTTCCCACAGCAAGCATATTTTGTCTATGGTGCACTTAACCAAAACAGGAGAAATAACCAACAGAGGTTTATATTTATAAACCAATCATCATAGAATTTTAGTCCAACTACAGAACAATGACATGCTTTTATTTTCTAACTCAACAGCCAGCATAGCCAAAAGGACATGCACATAGAGTATATATACATCACGCTATTCATCCAACCTTAACATCCAATATGCCTATTCATGCTTCATGAAATACGAATTACAGTAGCTAAACAATGATCATGCTTTATGAAATACTAAATGCAGTAGCTAAACAATTATCACTGCCATTCCAAAGAACACAAAACATATGTCCAATGTTTATATCAATTCAATTCATTATTAGAGAGAGAAATTACTAAAATCCTTATGATTATCATCCAACAACAAAGGTTATATAATAAACGTCCCAAAAATCCAGAATACCGAGAACTAAATTGTTCTCACCATGAAGACCCGAGAGCTTCCCCTTTCTTCTGCTCTTCTTCTTCTTCTCTTTCTTCACAGTTCTTGACTGTCAATGACCAGAGAGACAGCTCTCTGCCTCTCACTCTCTTTCCATTTCCTCTCGGCCTCCAGCTCTCACCCGTGAGTCCATTTATTTCCCTTCCTTTGACAGTTTCGTGGACAGCCTCATCACTTCTCTTCTGCACATCATCAAGAGGCTATCTCCCTCTTTATTCTTCAACCAATTCCAGCGAATTGCGCTCCCCATTGTGTGTGTCGGCAGAGCACAATTACTCCCTCTACTGAACAATTACTCCCTTGACAGCTTCTTCAATTGCCCATCCAATTTTGATCCCGATCGCTCGTGTCGGCAGATCATAGTTGGAAGGAGAGCTACAAGGAACCGGGTTCAGTGTAGAACCAATAGAGCCGAGCCGTTCCAGCCGTTTCCATCACAAAGCAGAGCCCTGTAACTTGCGAAAATCGTTGTTTCACCCCTGCAGAACGCTCCCTGCCAACCTCTGACCATTAGAACACAACAGAGAAGAAAACCCAACCAACCAACCTCAATCGTCGCCAGAAAATCGCTCTGTGGGAGAGTCCCGATTCGCGATCCACACACCGATGCCTGCGTCCCCGCTTAGGGTTCCCACGCTGGAGACCAGCTCCATATCACCAACAGCCGTGCTCCCAACACGTCGCACGACCAATCCTCGCCGTCCCCCCTCTCGGCTCCCTCTCTCCCTCGTCGACTATCTCTCTCGATTCCTCCCTCTTTCTGAACCAAATGGCCCAAGGTCAATGTATTTCTCCCCTTCTTTTCTTTTGTCAAAACCGAACCACACTGGCTGCTCAATTGCTAAACCGGTTATTTGTCTTCAATTTTATCGTTTCTTCTATTTTGATTTTCCTTTTATTTCTATCTTTCAATTAAATTCTCACTTTAATTATTTCCACAATCCTTGATTCAATTCCATTTAATCTCATATTCTTTTAACTTTTTAATACCTCAATATAATACCTTAATAACTTAACCCTAATTATAATCCAATAAATTTCGTTAAATTATAATCTAATGAATATATTCTTGGTAATACCCCGATAATTGCCCAATTAATCCAAATATCCTTAAGTACTTTCCAATTATTCTTATTCAATTCCAATATAAAAAGTCGGGGAAATACAAATGTCTTATAAACATATCATTAAAAGAACACACATCATGCAATCCTAATTCTTGATATGTAGGGTCCACAAACCAAAACACAGTAAGTATCAACTTACCTAGCATCCATAGCACGTTTCTATACATAAGTGTTTCCCACTCCAATACCTTCAAACTACAATTACATTTGATTATCAATAATTAACCACTAGCAGCTATTCATAGAGTCATAACTTATGTCTATATCAATAATAACTCAATGGTATGCATAATTTCCTCATTTAACGCTTATAGAATTTCACAACAGCCACAAAACAGCACTAAGACTTAACCAATTTCCAAACCGAACTCAACCCAAAGACAGAAACTAAATCAACTACGATTTTCATCTTTCATCAACCAACATGGTATCTTAAAATTATAGCCAACATCATTAAACAGGAACCCCAATCTAACTACCAGCACTCTAATTTCATCAAGTGCAAATGCTAGAGTTCTTAGGTGCATTCAACAAACTATACATCACTGTAAAACTATGGCAAATATAGGGTGATTCAACCGAGAGAAAAATCATCACAACAACAACAATTAAATTCCCACAACTTCACTCTGTAAACAACAGCTGAGAAAAATCTCAAAATCAACAAACAAGGGATTGGATACCTGACCTTACAAGACTAGAGAGTGGAGGCAGAGAAGACAGGAGTTCCTTGCATCAACTCCTCTACCTCAAAGTTCCACATTATCCATCTTTCGACAGCAACTCACAAATTCTCTAGAGAACCACACCACAATGCACCAGAGCTACACATCACCTTCACGTTTCCATCCCTCGGTCTTCAACACTACACAACATTCATCAACTGCCATCAATTTATAGACAAGAAGAGACATCAATTATGCACAATTGGATAATTGCCCACTTCAATGAAGGGTGGTCCAACCCAAAATTGCCGTGTGGAAAGCTTGCTAGAGAAGGAGCAGCTGGAGGAAACCAGCTCCGGCCTTGTCCAATTCACTCGATGCCAGCCACTTCACCGAAATGCCACTGACATCAAGCTCGCCAATTCCTACTGCCGAATACCCAATTCAAAATTCCATGGAAGAGAAATTGGAATGCAAAATCAAAGACTTACACGATTTGAAGTCCACATCACGCAGGAGTTATTTGTTCCCGTAACATGGCACACCACCGAGCTCTAGATCACAACTATTCTCCGCTCAACATCGCCATGAACAGCCTGCACGCCCGGAGTCACACGCCGGTGCCATTCCGAGCCATCATTGCCCAAGCATCCATCGTTAGCCCTCTCCCTCTCGGTCCCGATCTCACTCTCACTCTCTCATCTGCACTCTCACTCTCTCTCTCTCTCAAATGGCCAAAGGCTAATTCATTTAAATTAAACCGGTTCAGGAGGAACCGGTTTATTCATTCCACTTTTCCATTAACTTAAATAAATTTCCTTTAATTTAATTAATAAATCTCTAATTAATTACCCTCCTACATTTTAATCCCACTTTATTTATTTTCTTCATTGTTATTTAAAATTGAGTCACCTAATTATTTTGACTGAGCTAAACCAAAACAGGTTCAGTCCATATATAACAATTATGTCATTAGTAATACCCTGATAAGTATTAGACTAATTCGAATATCCCCAATTATTATCCAATTTATCTTTTCTAAATTTTGATTTAAAAATCAGGGTATTACAAAGAAACTTAATGAAATTACAATTCAACTCTTCGTAGCTTGACTAAGCACAAGCTCACGCGTGTAAATCCCTCATCAACTACTTCTTCACTTGCTTGAGAAATCCACGGGTACGTGTACCTACACCGTAAGTAAGACGTGAGCATAAAGGCCCAGTAAGACAATGGGTTTATGCATATGAGATGCCGCTCTTTAATTATTTGGAATGGGTCTGCCTAAAGCCAATCTTTTAGTTACGTATTTTAGGAATGGTTACGTGTTTTAGGAATAGCTCGTATATGGAGCGTGGAGTTTGGGGGGTCCTATGTTTTCTAATTTATTATATTAATGGTTTGTGATCCTGATAAGGGAAAGTAAATTCTTAACCTCACTCGATTATGGCCACCCCGTGGTGGTTTTCTTAATTGTTTCTATCGTTATGATGCCTAAGACTAAAAGTACATACAACATACAAAAGAGAATATAGCAACCATAATGGACATACAATGCACGACAATAACATACATTTCAAATAATTAATTAAACAATACATTAAAGAGTGATAACTTGCTTAAAAAGTTTATAACCTAATTTATTAACAGGCTTATGCTAAATAAATTGTTTACATGCTTGGTTAATTAACATGCTCGGGATTCTAGTCTATTTAACATGCTCGAATTAACGTACTTGAAGACTAATAGCTGATTAACATATTAAACATGCATCGAGACAAAATCCTATAAATTAAACATGCTTGATTAGATAATTAACATGCTCAAGAGTTTGTTATTTACACTAGTTATAATCACTCAAATTAAATAACGTGCTCAAGAGTTTGATTTGCAACAGGGAACTCAACAATACTTCACAGTAAAAAAAAATCCAAGGAATTATAACAGAGGAAATTACATTAGAGCAATACATCACTAATTAATATTAACATGCCCATCGAGTTAGTAAATTAACATGTTCAAGGGCTGATTTCAATTATGATTCTCTATTTCGTTATTCTAATTCATTAACAGGCTCGGAAGGTTACAAATCCCGATTAATTAGTTTACATGCTTTGGATAACTAATTGATTAGTTGAACTAAATTGATTAACATACATCAGGAGTCATTAGCAATTAAACAGATAAGGACATACATAACAGAACAATATACCTACTGACGGTTTACCTAACACAAAATTTATACGAACATTAAGGAAATAATGAGAACAGAATAGTAAAGATACTCTTCTTAGCCCATTCATACTTCTCCTCATTCACGCGTTCATCGCATTTAAACCACAAATATCCATCACTGCAGTCAAGTAAGGCATTCGAAGCAGAGAGACCAATTAACAGTGAAGGAATCTATATTTCTAATAGAAAATGTCAACCAATTGGTATCAACAAGGTAAATAACAACAAATCGACAGAGAAAATAAGCACATCAATTCATTCGAGGAATTATCACCTAAAAATCCATTTAATCAACATCTAGCATTAGCAATTCAAGGACACTAACGTAATCTCTCGAAGAAGCAAAACATACAAGGTAGTCAAGTATATAAAACATACAGTGAGCATCTCAAGGAATTAGCAATGATGTAGAGAAACCCAACGACAGAGGTGAACCAAACAGAGAAACACAACAAAATTCATCAAACCATAACTCAACTCACACACACACTTGCGGGTAGGGCTTAGACGGCTAGAAAAGCCCAATCCTTACCATATTGAAGAACCAAAACAGGGATAGTAACTCCCTTCCATGCAGTAGCAGCTGCAACACTCGTTCCAGAGAGCACCCAGCTTACCTTCTCAATTTCCTATTGATTTCTCTTGGCTCTCAGGCCCTTCTCAGCTATCACAATCACTCGTAGAAAATAAATACAAAAGGCGAATTTTGAATTATAAAACAACATGAGGCAGTTAATCCCACGATATCAGCAATGGGTGCTGATTCTTTGGTTCATACTCCACTCCTCTGCCACTTAGAATCCAACTAAACTGCAAGGCAAGAATTAGAGGACGGACCGGTTCAATGCAGAACCAATAGGACCAGACCGCATGTACTAGTCGTACCCATCATGAATCGAAGCCCTACCAATCGCGAATCGCTGCTGATGACCACTCTCTACAACATCCAACCATCAAAACAGAAGGGAGGAAGAAAACCTGGCGAAACGCACCCTGAATCGACGCTGGAAATCGCCATCTAGAAGTCTCGATCATGAGCCATAACCACAAACCATCGCGACTTGATGCTCTGCCTTGCCTAGACGTAGAGCACGCCGGACCCACCTTGTCGCCGTCGCCATTCGCCCTTCGTCGTCGAACACTGGCACTCGTCTGGTCCGATCGTCGTTAACTCTCTCCATCTCTCTCTCTCTCTTTTTTGTTCTTTCTTCAGCAGACCCGATTCCCCCATTTGATTTCTCTTCAGCCAAGAACCGAACCGGCGGTGTGGTTCAATCCTCCAACTCCCATCAACCGATTTCTTATATTTTAAATCACTTCCTTCCATTATTTATAATTCATCATTTGACCTCTAATATATTCCTTATTTTATTTGATAATTCGTTAAATTTCCATTAATTATAAACCCTTAATTAATATTAAATATATTTATATGACAAATATACATATTGTTTATTAATCGATCCAATTTAAATTCCCAATTTATTAAGAATACTTATTAACCCTAATTACTAGTCCAACTTAAATTTTCCAATTCGTAACATCGCTTGATAATTGTCAATTACACCCTTGGTAATACCCCGACAATTGCCCACTTCAAAAAAATGTTGGGGTGTTACAACTGACTTAGTTATGATATCATCTTTTCTAAGTATCATCACCCACTCTCTAATAACCCTAATTCACTTATTCCAAATATGTTTCTCTTGACCAATATTTTCAAGTTGTCCAATTCAGCTCTTACCATCCAAAAATCATCATATAAGTCTTGCGCTTAGCTGAACAAAAATTTGGGATACTACTTAAATAGCGAAAGCATAAATAATTCATTTAAAGACAATAAACAAACCATTACTTTATATTTACAAAACTCTTTTCTCTTTAATACCATTAGCATAGCAAGCTACAAGTGATGTGTCCCAAGGACCGATTACTCGATTTCGAGACAAGAGGCTCGTCGCTTATGTAGTGAGCTCTTATTTTGCAGGGAATAATAATTTCATGGAGCTTACGAAGGAACCATCGCATGAGGCCAAGGAAGCTCCGCGTCATGTTGTCACATGGAGCCATGTTCCACATTGTCCCAGTTTGGAGGAGCTCACATTAGCCGAAGCTAAAAAGGTCGAATTGGAGGGTTTTATTGAAGTTTCCTCGTTAAACATATTACTCTAGATGTTTTGATTGTTGGATGGCTGGTTAGGATTGATTTTGAAAATATTAGATTGTTTTATTGTTATAGGAATGGAAGTGCTCAGTTTGCAAGTAAACCTAGCCCTCATGCACAAATTTTGAGTATTCAAGGGCAAATATGTAATTTTCTTTTGTTTCATCATCAGAGTAGTATTTAAGCCTCTCTAATGAAACTTTTTATGCACTTTGGAAACCCTAATATTGAATTGCTTGCTATTTTAGAGATTTCTCTCTAAATTTCCAAAGGTGGTCCGAGTTCTTCACGGTTCGCACCATCTCAATCTTTCTCCTTTATTCTTGCGTGGCCTAGGAGGAGAGGACTCATACAACCTTTTCCAGCAGCTTTTTCATGAGGTTTTCATTGTGGTGATATGGTAGAGGACCACGGCAAAAGCCAAGTTGGAGTGTTGCGTCTCTGAGCTTCCGAACTAGTCGCCCCCTCGGACATTGGAGGGACCGCGGACAAACTTAGTGCCCTATCTTGTCTTATTGATTTTCTTGAAAGGTGCTCTATATTTCTTGTTTTCCTGGAGTTATTATTCTGTTTGTGTGGATTTGGTGAGGATATTTCTTGATTTGGATTTCAAATATTGGAGTTATACAAGGAAAGATATTGTGGCCGCAAATTTGTGATCAGCAAATCCAGATCCAAACTTTGGATTCCTTCATGCACAACTTCGTGCGTGCGTGGATTTTGAAGCTGATATTTGAGAGTGTTTATATATGGGTTATTGTCTACTTGTCCTATAATTTTGGGAACCAAAACGCGTATGCAAGTTGAGTTACATTCATTCCAATTTTGGTGACTAGATTCTATTTTTCGAAACACTAATCCGAGATTCCTTTTCTTTAAAGCACAACTTCATTTATGTAACATCTTTGAAGCTGATTTTTGGAGAAATTGTTATTTGGATTGTTGACTACGAGGCCTTGGAATTGGAACTCCTTATCCTTTATGCAAGAGAAGCTTCCCATGTTATAAATTTGGAGCTCGGGTTTTATTGTTCAAGTCGGTTGCCAAATCTGATTGTTAGAAGTTTAGAGTTTTCGATTGCATCATTTGGTATCAGAGCCATCTTAATAACGTTGCTGCTATAATTGACTCTATTTGGTGAAGATAATGAGTACAAGAAGTGGAGTGAATTACCACCAAAGTAAAGGAGCTCTGCCAAGCACTAGCTCACCTCCACCGAGAAGGAACCTAGTGGATCCGAGAGAAATTTTCAAATTCAAATTGATGAACTCAAAGGTATGCTTTTGAAAATGCAACAAAGCTGAGAAGAGCTCTCCAATGAGTATGTGAATGAACCAAGAACTCATAAACCAAGGAGGAGGTTGAGTGCTTCTATAGAGTCGCGAGGCCGAAGTGAAAGTGCATTTGGGGAATGGGAAGAAGAAACAGAGATGGATGACTCCCTTAGTCCGAGAAAGAGAAACCCTAGCAAAAATGACATGAGACATGTGAAAGCCACAATTCCTCCCTTCAAGGGCTCTAATAATGGTTTTGACTTCCTAGAGTGGATGGAAAAGGTTGATCGATTTTTTAAATGTTATGAATTTTTAGAGAAGATGAACCATCCAAAGGTCACGTTGGAATTGTCCAGTTACGCTATTCTGTGGTGGGAGGATCTTAGGCACAAAGAAGGAGGGATGGCTATGATGATATTAAAAGCTAGAAAACCATGAAATCATTAATGCAAAGGAGATTTGTGCCACTTCACTACAAACAGGATTTATTCCTTCAATTGCAAAACTTGAAACAAGGTTCTCAATCGGTGGAAGACTACTTAACCGAGTTTGAGACCTTAAAGATCCGTTGTGTACTAAAAGAGCCTAAAGAGCGATTGCTCGTTTTATCAAGGGACTTCACAGAGAAATCAAGGACTTAGTAGAGCTACAACCCTTTGCAACCATGGATAAGGTAGTTCAACTTGCCTTAAAAATCGAAAGGCAAAGAAAGCGGTAGTTGAAAGAAACAAAAAATCGGCCCTTCCCAAAGAGCAACCTCCCTTTTGTGCCACATCTTAAAATTGATGAGCAGAGTTTCACTACAAAAGTACATCAGGACAAGGGTAATGAGGAGGAAAAGACCATTGTTGATGACTCCAAATCGAGATCGAGAGACATTAAGTGTTTCAAATGTCTCAACCTCGGTCATATAGCTTCCTAGTGCCCTAATAAACGTGTGATGGTGATGAGGGGTGACCCCGAGGAAATTGTTAGTGAAGATGAAGCTGATGAAACACCTTGCCTTGTAGTGGAACCCCTAGAAGAGAACCTTTTACATACAAGATGGTTCGTTGGTCATGGTTATAACAAGATCTATGATCCTACAAGATCGAGAAGAAAGGGATCAAAGGGAAACCATTTTTCATACTCGATGCCGAGTAAAAAGGAAATCATGCTCTATGATTATAGATGGAGGGAGATGCACTAATATAGTCTCTCTTGATTTTGTTCAAGAGTTAGGATTGAGAACGTTACCTCACCCCAATCCATACGAGCTTAACTGGTTAAATGAAAAGAATGTTATCACGGTCGATGAGCAGGCCCAGATTGCCTTCTCTATTGCGGAATATGGGGATAAGACCCTTTTTGATGTTGTTCCAATGACTGCATGCCACCTATTGTTGAGAAGACCGTGGCAGTTTGATCGAAAAACTATTCACAATGGATCTACGAACGCTTATGCCTTTAGGATGAACGAAAAGCTCATTAAAGTATATCCTCTACGATAAAAACAAATAATACAAGATTACGAATGATTGAGAAATGAGAGATCTGAGTTTTCTCTATTTATCTCCAAGGATATATTGACGAAAGGAATGAAGAGGACTTGGGAACTATAACCGATTAATGTGACACATGTACCACAAGAAGTTGAAGATCACCCTCTAGAAAATTTCTTCAAGGAACACCATTTGTGGTGCCCTCGATACAGTTCCACAACCGGGTGGTTCTTTGTGCATATATTTAGGAAGTGGAGATAATAATTAGAATACCATCAAGTACCAATGTTCCATTCCTCAATTAAGGGGTATGCTTGAAAAGCGTGATGGTATATTCGTCTTCTCAAAATGTAGTTTTATTAGTGAGAGTCATCATGTCCGAATGCGGAAAGAAGAAAAGTGGATGATGCTTTTTAAAACAAAGTTGGATCCCTATGTTTGGAAAGCTTACCCCTTAAGCTACATAACTCACCGGGCACAGTTAGGAGAGTATTGTACCTTTGCCCTCAAAGGTTCATGGAAAAGCTCACCATTCTTTGCTTTGCTGTTATTCAAGTTGTTAAATATGATCTTATGACTCATGAGGGAGACCTTCTTGAAGGGGACAAACATGTCTAGTTTGATCTGGGGGAAAGATTTCATAGGACATTGACTAGGGTGGTGGGCTCCTAGGATTTGAGGTCAAATCCTGATAGGTTCCAAGAAGCACTTGGAAACCTTAAAGGAAATCTGCTCCAACAATCAACAA
>CM039481.1:27978345-28223795 GCA_022433065.1 Begonia loranthoides
TATATATATATATATATATATATATATATATATATATATATATATATATNATATAATATATATATATATATATATATATATATATATATATATATATATATATATATTAATAACATATATTATATCTTATGTTGTACCAATTGAAATCCCAATTTGTTTAAAACGTCAACCCGAAATAATTTCTTAGAAAAAATAATTTACCCAACCATTTCTGAAAATAAAATTTTCGCTTGGAAAAACCCAATTGAATTGTTTTACAGAAAAAAGTACACGTGGCCACTGCGCAATAAAAGGGTCAACTCTTCCACATTTGGCCAAGGATTGGGGAAAAATTTACACGTGGCATTTTTTAAATTATTTTAAAATCTCAGATTTTACACTACTTCTAGTGTATGCCTCCACTAGCTACGAATCAATCTCACTTCTTACCTCACAATCACCAACAGTTGAAGATTTCCTACACTAGTCAACCACAGCGACGACAAGTCCAAAACTAGCAGCTAATGCCCCACCTTCACACCCACAATTCACTTAAAAATGGCAGAGTGCTCACTCCCTCCTTACACACTCTCTCTTCCTCATACTCAGTCGCAACTCTCAGCAAAGAAGAAAATGATCTGACACCATAACACGCTCAACCATTTAAGCATGGAGAACTACCAACGGAAGTGAGGGTTGATGGACAATCACCCGGATCAAGGGAGGAGGTCCAGTATGACGATGCCACGTGGAAAGCTCCATATATTCTTGGGAGAAAAGGAAAACTTCAGGAGAAAACGAAGAAAAATGGCAGCAATAGAAGCAACGTTTACATTAAAACCAAACTTTTCGGTCGAGAAAGTTAACTGAACCATCAACTGTACATCGACGGATTATTATAATTTTGCCTCTACTTTACGTTTTGGTCGAGAAATTTGATCAAAGCATCGACCTAATAATCTGGCCAAAAACCAAAATGCAATCTCCAATGCAATTCGAATGAGACATTCGACCACGACCTCACCTGAGAGGCAACCAAAAAATAGAAATCCAATCTGTAATGCATTTTAGTTGAGACATTCAATCGCGACCTCAACCGTGAGGCGACCTAAAAATAGAAATGCATTCTGTAATGCATTTAGGTCGCGATATTCTACCACAACCAAGATCGCCATCCAACCGAAACTAAAAATGCAATCTTTGATGCATTTCGATTGCGATATGCGACCGCGACCAAGACTGCCATCTAACCAAAACCAGAAATGCATTCTGTAATGCATTTCGGTCTAGACATTCGACCACAACCCAAACCGCCAGTCGATCGAAAATGCCAATTACACTTTAATTAATCAAATAATATTTCTTCTCTAATTCCTCATTGCATTATGTAAAGTGTACAATAAAAAATTTCAAATCGCATTGAATTTTTCATTCCGTAAAATCTTTTACAATGCACATATAGGATTTATTCGGGTATTACATTATACCCACCTTAACGAATATTTTGTCCACAAAATTTAGCTAACTGAACAACTCCAGATACTTGGCTCTCATATCATCTTCTCTCTCCCACATGGCTTCCTCCATCGAATGATTCTACCACAATACCTTGGCCAATGAGATTTACTTACGTTGAAACTCTTTTACTCTAGAGTCCAGAATCTGAACCGGCCTTTCCTTGTAGCTCAAGTTTGCTTGAACTTCAATGCTTTCTTGAGGTTCCATTTGAATTGTATTCCAAAGGTATTTCTTCAACATTGATACATGAAATACGTTGTGCACACCCTCCATGGAAGCTAGTAATTACAATTGGAACTCCACTTTCTCAACCCTTTTTGTGATCGCAAAAGGGCCATATATATCGAGACTCAGCTTTCTCTTGCTCCCAAATCGCATAACACCTTTGAAAGGCAATATTTTTAGAAAAATCAAGTCCCCAACATTGAATTCCAAATCCGTTCATTGATGATCTACATAGCTCTTTTGTGGACTTTGAGCAGCCATCATTCTTTGTCGAATGACTGTAACTGCTTTGGCTGTCTATTGTACCATGTCAGGGCCATAAAACTTAGATTTGCCAGCTTCACTTCAATATATAGGGGATCTTTATTTTTTTCCATATAATATCTCGTAAGGCGCCATTCCGATCGTGGCCTGAAAACTGTTATTGTAAGCAAACTCGACCAACGGTATTATCTTTCCCCATCCATTTTGGAATTCAAGTACACAAGCACGTAACATATCTTCAAGTGTCTAGATTGTTCTCCCATAATCTCTGACTCACCTCTCATTGCCTCACCGTCATTGCCTTCATGTTCTCCACCACCAAGGCCTTTGCAACAAACTTTGAGTAGGGGACGTCCTCTGTATCAGATAGTGTCACCCCCTCGAGGATCTCAATCTTGAGCCCCTGAATGTAATGGTGAACCTTGTGCTCTTCAGTGGCAACCAAATGTGAAGCAAAATGGGATAGCACTTCAAACTTCTAAACATATACAGACACATTCCTGTCTATTGTAGGCGTATAAATTCCACTAGCTTCTGCATCTAGATGGTGTGATTGAAGTATTTCTCATAGAATAATTCTTTGAAGCCGATCCAAATGATGGTTCTAACATCTCGTGTTGCTTTAATTGAGTCCCACCAGAAGCGGGCATCCTGGATCAACAAATAGGTACCACACTTTACCCTCTCGGCCTCGTTTATGCTCGTGTACTTGAATATATCCTCCAAAGAGCGGATCCATTCTTAAGCTCCTACTATGTTAGAGATATTTCCATTAAAACTCAAAGGCTTCAGCCGTTGAGACTTCTCCCAGCCTGCTTCTTCTAGAATCACCATCGCGTGATGATCCCCATTTCAATTCTTGTTCTCTCTTCCCATGAATCGTTCCATATATTAAAAGTGTTGTTCCATGTATTGGGACTTCTACTCGACTACCGCATCAATATGTTTGAGGGCTTCATCTCTCCCATATAAGCTCTGGCACCCCCATGGCCATTTGTATCTTCTTATCGGTTGGGTGCCTCGTTCTCCTCGTCGTTAACCATTATATTGACTCTCGCTTGTCTAGCCATTCTATAATCCTATATGTTTTCATATTATAAAATATTAAGTTAAAGGAAATAGTTCGAGATACAAAGCTTAAGTTACAATTAGAGGAGTATTCCCTGATTAGTCTTACATTACCAGCAGTCTACGAATCGCGTTTGACCTTGTTAGGCTCTAATACGAACTGTAACGCCACGGGTTAAATTTTGAAACCTTTTTCCTTTTGATTTTTTTTGTAAAAAATTTCTTTTTATTTATTTAAAATGTACAAGAGGAAAGCTTTAATAAAGTGAAAATATGGTTTGACAATTAAAAAAGAGTTCGTAGTTCACAAAATGTTTATCGTTTCTCAAACCATTTCAAAATAACATTTTTTTTGCTTCTATGTGAGCCATAACACCTCAGGTCGATTCAGTTGGGTGACCCAAGTGCTCAACAGGCAATGTCTCCTCCTCCCCTTTAAGACGCTAATATCCTGACAGTTACCTAAACCACAAGCAAACTGTCAGCTAGAAATGAAATGCAATATGATTCATGCTCATAACTGATTATGTCATAATGAAATCCACCCAATCTGTTTTTTACTCATAGTCATATACATTAACTCATACTGTAACATTCCATTTATTCTTTCAATTTAAAAGTCATGATTTTTGAAAACTTTTTCTTTCAAAATCACAGCAGAAGACTTTTCATTTGAAAATTAACTTAAAAAAGAATTGCATAAATAATTTCCTTTTTGTTAAACCATTTATCACTTAAAACATTTCGTACTGTAAAACCATAAAATATTGCAACAGCGGAAGACTTGTATTTCAAATACTTAAATAATTTAACATCATTTGAAAATCTACTTAATGTAACATAACACCATAACAAGGTTATTCTTTCAAACATTTCATTTCTTCTTCAAACCTTTTAGCCTAACCAGCCGCCAAGCCCACTATGTACAAATGCTTCTTCAACTGCTACTATCTTTGATCCTTTGCATACCTACATCTCAGGAGTAATAATGAGACTATTGCCCAGTAACGAATAAATGTAATGCAACCTTAACTCTATGACAATCTACACGCTTTAGTTTCATATACCAATGTAAGTTGGGTGAGAGCAACCTCTTCAGTTTCCTAACTCACCACTTGAATTTGATTTTACATGAGAGCAACCTTCAATTTCCAATCTCACAACCCGTTGAGTAAGAGCAACCTCTTCAGTTTCTGATTTTACTCAAACGAGCTTTTTCTATGTGTGAGCAACCTCTTTAGTTTCTAAACCCACGTAGAAATACCATTCTTATTGTAACGACCTGGTTTTTCATAAATCCGTTAAAATGCATAAAATTTTAAAATTTTTCTTTTTAAAGCAAAGCATATCAGAGTGCGTCTAACCGGATCGCTATTGACTCTTCTTTAAACTCATTATAAAAACGAATTGATAAAATGTGCGGAAACGTTATAAAATAAATCCTTGTATAACATGGCAGAAGCGTAAATAAATAATTTAAAGAAGAAACTAAACAATTGAATACAATATAATAAAACTTAATATGATTACAACCGTTTCTCAATTTACTTTTAGCTTAGCCAGACCAAGTCTCGCGCGTGCAAATCATTCATCCCTGCTTCATTATGTGTTTATCATCTACTTATTATCTGTTCATCGTTGTACCTACACCACAAGTAACTGTAAGCCTAAAGGCTTAGTAAGAAAAAGGGTTAACACAACTATTCTTATGACTCTCTTTAGTTCTTTTGGAATGGGGGCCACTAAACCCAATTCTTTCATTACGTTTGTTCATTTGTTCGTTTGTTACTCGTACTTCGAGCTGGAGATTGGAGGTTGTCCTTTGAGATGGCCTAGTTTGATCAACTTCTAACCTCCTGTGTGCATACTAGCCCCTTTCTTGACTAGGTGAGGGTGTATCCTATATGCCAGGCTAGATCTGAACTACCCATCTACCCAACTAATAGGTCTCAAACTCCAAGCCAACAAACAATCGGATCTTATAATCGGCTATGTGCTAAACCCGAACACCAGAGTTAAAACAATTATAACTTCAATTGTATAAGAGCATTGGAGCTCAAATTAACAGAGCAGCTAGTAGTCACACTATATTAAATCACCATCAAAATTCAGCTTGAAAGTCGTCATGCAAACGAAGTTATGAGTATGGCAATCTGAAACTCGGAAATGGAAAATTCGCGGAAAAACCGCTTTGCGCCTACCTTAGTAAAACGGTCATATCTTTAAAATTACAAGTCCAAATCAAACGAAATCATTCACCATTTCACAAGAACACGAAGGCCAAAAGTCACAAAGAAAATTATAGCAGTGATCTTCAGAGAAATCAGAAAAAAAAACGTGTAACAATTCGAATCGCAGATCTAGGGTTAGCATCCAAAACAGATTTGCGATAACAAAAGGGGTAACAATGTATTGCTTCAATTTACTTCTCCAAATCACCAAAGAAAGCCCAAACTTCACAATTAAAGAACAATAACAAATTGGGGGTGAGTTTACAGAAGAACCTTTTTGGAGAATCAATGGAATTAAGGGCACTAAGTTGGTCTGCGATCTCCCACTCGGAAGAGAGAGGCGACTTGTTCGGATGAATTGGAGAACACCACTCCAACCTAGCTTTTGTCGTGGTCTTCTACCTCCACGCCACATGGACAACCTCAAGATGAAGTTACTGGAAGATGTAGTATGAGTCCTCTCCTCCTAGGCCATGCAAGAACAAAGGGGACGACTATGATGATGGAGGTGAAGCGGTGAAGCAAAACCAAACCACCAAAAAGGGGTAGAGAGAAAACTCTCACAAAGATTCAATAATCAGATTTTATGTTTCAAAAGTCCTCTCAAGGTTCCCTTAGAGTGCCCTAAATAAGACTCTATGGTTACAACAAAAGAAATTATAACTTTGCCCTTGAAACTTCAAAATTTGGGCTTGAGGGCTCGGTTTACATGCAAATTGAGCACCTCCATTTCTACATCAACAAAAACAATTTAAATTCCACAAAACTAAATCCTAACCAGTTATCCAGCAATCCCAAACATTTAGAACCAAAAGTTTAACGTGAAACTTCAATAAAATACTCTTAAATGACCTTGGTGTCTGCAGCCTATGTAAGCTCTTTCAAGCCGGGATAATATGGCCTAAGCCAATTAACATATGCATGGCTCCACTTGAGAATGAGGTACGAAACTTCCTTGTCTTCGTGTGTTGGCTTCTCCATAAACTCCCATGAATTTTTACCCCTACAAAATAATAACTTATTAGATAAAAAGAAGCATCATGGCTCGGCTCAGACGGTAGGGTCTTGTCAGACATCATCCTCCCGGGTTGATTGAGGATTTGACCTCAAATCCATGACTTAACACACTTTTTCTTTTTTACCTCTTCAAGTACCCTTACAACCATGTTTGGAAGCTTTGGAAGCTTTGGGAGCTTGAGCATGAATCCAATTCCATTTTGTACAATGTTTTTGTTTCCATCAACCCCAAAGAAACACCATGAAACACATAATTGTACAAGGCAGAAATTAGGAATTGGTAGCAGTTGGTGTAGTTTTGACAGCAATAAAAATGGTCTAATTGTTGGCATTTAGTCTTGGTTTTTGTACAGTCCATCACTATACAAGTTAAAAATAAGCCCTCAAAATTTCAAGGCCAAATTTCAAGGCAATAAAGAGTTATGATAGAAACATTGATACCTGTTCAGATTGACAAGGCTGATTTCTCGGAACGGCAGTTTTCAGAGTGAAATTATAATTGCCATATCTTGGACAATTCAATGAATTTTTTCACGAAATTTGAATAGAACAAACATTTATGAGTGAGGAAACCCTCCACCAAAATTCCCAATTAAAATCGTTCTGACACAGAAGTTACACTGAAGGGAACCCACTGCCCGAAATGGTGCAAGCAAAGTTACAGTTTTAGATACTATCTTGAAAATGGCACACAATCAACAATCCGCATCTGATAGGTTCCAAGAAACAAATGGAGAACCTTAAAGAAATCTGTTCTGGAAAAACTGTCAATACCGGAACCAGTAGCAAGGAAATGGATCAAGCTCCAAATATACATGTGAACTAGAGCTGTATTTTCGAGGACATAAATTTAATACATTCGGCAGAGTTGTGTCAAAATTCCAACCCAAAAAACACTTTGGATTAGGAGATATATCAAATTCAATATCAACCCAAAAATTAGGTTTTAGCAGGACAGATTTACCAACGCAGATTCAAAACTGAATAACTCGAGTTACATACATCAAATGAAGCTCATTTTTGGAGGGTAGCTACCTGACTCAATCTTGAATATATCTCTAGAAGACGTCAATCAGAGAAGAACGACAAAAATACCTCAAAGAGAAGCCCTAAGATTTCCTCAACAACGAATAAATACTCAATCACCAGAATGTTAGGGCATCAAAGTACTGAAGAAATAACAAAGAAAACCTTCAAGAATCGTGAGTAGCTTCAATGGCATCCGCGGACCTCCTAGTGAGAGGGTCGACTTTGTGGTTGGCCGAAACACCAACACTCTCCAAGGTTTGGAAACTTCTTTTATCTCCACTCTACAATCCTTACCTTGAAGACAAGGGATTGGAAGAGACAATATCCCAAGGATTGAAGGGTTGAGAAGCTTCAAGAAATCCTTGCTTGGGTGATGGAGGAGGACGGCGCTAATGGGGAGGGGAGGCCGCGGCAATGCTTCACAAGAAACACTTTGTTTTTCTTCAATTCCAAAACTGATTTTTCCATTCCAGCCAAAAGGGGTACTAAACCCTAAGGGTTTACAACACAAACAAAAAAAAGACTAAAATAGCCCTTGGTAGAAAATGACTAAACAAACCCTTAATTAAAACAACAACAATAAACCCGAGTCTGAGTTTTGCTCTCTGAAACCAAGACATTTGACATGGAAAATGGAGCCCAAATACAACACTCAATAGGTCGTTTGAAACCTCTGGATGTTGGCTACATTTAGTATGAAGGATCAAAGTTGAAATGACATCATCCCGATTGTCAAAAATCCACTTGAACTGTCGGAGGTCAGAATCTAGGCAGAAAAACAGCTCACAATTTTTCCCCAAAGATTGTAAAATCTCCATTAGCCAAAATGCCAACTCCAATGATGTTTATTTGATTAAAAAAAAAACCAACAAAATAAAGAAAAAGTTAGAGAATAAAAGAGCCCCTGGCTCGGGCTCAAGTTTCGGAACATGGGGCACATCATACTCCCGGGGTTGAAAAGGATTTGTCCTGAAATCTAGGGAGTATTTATCATTATCTTCTCTATGCATGCCTTCCACCTGGATGAAATGGAAAAGTTGGGATGTTGTCAAACTTGAAGATGTTCAACTTCGACGGTCCATCATACACAGTAAACCCACATTCTTCAATCAGAAAATTCTCGGTTTTATTACTCCCTAGCAAGTCTTCAATTTCCACTCTAACATATACATCTTCAGAGTCAAGTGTAAAATCTAAACATGTGTCGCACTCAGTCTTAAACTGCTCAAAATAGGTAACAAGACAATAGCTAGTGGTTTGAAGGTAGACTTTAATCTTCAAACCCAGGGTCAAATAAAAGATTTGGCATCACAATGGGCATTCTCCCCACTACAGACTGCTGCTCAGAAGGGACGGAATCATAATGCACAAACAAAATATCATTTGACAAAAATAATTCAAAAACTCCATAAGGCTCAGCCGTGACACACCAATTGATCTTCCAATAATTCCAATAAATACTCATTGCAATGCAACTCTGAAAAATGTCCCAAACAGAAGCAGTTTCACCATCAAATTCATACTAGTAATCTTAGAGCCATGCTCCCCTTTGGTTAGCAACGAGACGGAGTCACAATTTTTATTAGCCAAAATATCTTGAGTAGTCATAGATAAAGCCACGACAAAACAGTAGTCCCAATTTTCAATGGGCCTGGTACAAGTTTCTAACAAATTGGAGATGCCAAATGTGGAATTACAATGCACTGACACATCTTCATAGGGCAGCAATAAAACAGAGTCACCATTAAACCCAACCAGAAAATCTAGAAAATTCATCGACATATCCACAACAGAGCAATATTCAGATTCATCCCACACTTAAACAGTTCTACCATCAATCCCAGTCACCATATCCAAATTTCTCAAAACAACAACAAAATAGTGCTCTAAGCTATCTTTAGGCATGCTTAAGATTCTCATCAAATTTGAAATGCCAAAAGATGCGAAATAACCAACAGAGTCACCATTAATAATATGTCCAGTCCAACAAAGTAGAAGAAATCCAAAAACAATATTATACTTAGACAAAATAATTTGGATTAGTAATACCGACTCCACAAAATTTCCATCCCAGTTGTTCAGAACAATTTCAATAACAACAATGTTTCTAAACCATCCAATTTTTAAGAACCAAGTAATCAAAGTGTTTGGTAAGATGTACCTCGAGCAATTAGTTTTGGCAAGTATGTTTGCTTCTCCGCTATCGTAGACTAGCAAATAAAGATTCGAAGTTGGTAATGCACCCAAGCCCCAAACTTTATCCATCTGCATGTAAGCATGGATGTCAAATCTCCTTCCATTTGTGAATAAAAAATTTACTTGGTCTATGCCCGAACATGGATCACAACAAGTCAACTCGCCATGAATTTTCTCTTCTCGATATTCAATGATGAGAGGTTTTTCTACGATCAAGAAAAAAAATTCATCTTGAATAAGAGCTAACTCCTTAAAATCATTTTCTCCTTCAATAGTGGCTACAAAGAACTCATCTCCATGCTTCGCTATGCAAGTTTCTTCCATTTTACATAATTCACTTCGGTCAGGCAAAGTGGAAGGCTTTTTATCTTCGAAGACTTCCTCTTCCGATAGATCTTCTTTCAAACCTTTAGGTTCTGTTACTAAGAATGGTACAACCTGAGGATTGACAACTTCTTCAATTTGCTCGTCTACCCTTTCGGAAACCTTTACAACCTCAATATGGCTTTCGATTTTCAAAGTAGTAGAACACTTAGATACTTGCTTCATCGCTAGATTCTCTTTCATGCTATCAATTATTTGAATAGCCTTACTGCAGATGGCCTTCAGTTCTTGGCGTTCATGTTGTTGACTTTTGGAAAATCTCATTGTGGATGGAACAAATTTTCTCCTTAAGTATTTCTTCATCAACACCCACGTGTTGATGTCGTCTTTACCCTCTTCTTTTCTGTAGATATTTAGCTTGTTCCACCATTTTAAAGCTCTTCCCTTGAGTCTCAAAGAAGCTATGTTAACTTTTCCTTGATTTGAAATTTCATGATTTAAAAAAATTTCATCCAACCCTTCTTCCCAATCTAAATAGTCTTCAATTCATTTTGAACCACTTAATAAAGGAATATAAGCTAGAAACTCATTTTCTTTCTTGCTACAAGTCACATCATAATTATAGCCTCTCGCCATCAAACTGAGAGTTTGAATTCACCAAATCCAGAGCGCAAATCAAAAATGACAGAGTTACACTAAGAAGCCACTTAGGCTCTAATACCAAATGATAGGCTCCAAGAAACAAATGGAGAACCTTAAAGAAATCTGTTCCGGAAAAACTGTCAATACCCGAACCAGTAGCTAGGAAATGGATCAAGCTCCAAATATACACGTGCACTAGAGCTGTATTTTGGAGGACATAAATTTAATACATTCAGAAGAGTTGTGTCAAAATTCCAACCCTAAAAACACTATGGATTAGGAGATATATCAAATTCAATATCAATCCGAAAATTAGGTTTCAGCAGGACAGATTTACCAACGTAGATTCAAAACTGAATAACTCGAGTTGCCTACATCAAATGAAGCTCATTTTTGGAGGGTAGCTACCTGATTGAATCCTGAATATATCTCTAGAAGACGTCAATTAGAGAAGAACGACGCAAATACCTCAAACAGAAGCCCTAAACAGCGCTAAAATCATTCCAGCAATAAAACTTATTCAGTGCTACAATACTAATCCCTCAAGATCTTCCTCCAAATCAATAATCCACAAAGATTTCCTTAACAACGAATAAATACTCAGTCACCAGAATGTTAGGGCATCTAAGTACTGAAGAAATAACAAAGAAAACCTTCAAGAATCGTGAGTAGCTTCAATGGAGTCCGCGGAACTCCTAGTGAGAGGGGCGACTTTGTGGTTGGCCGAAACACCAACACTCTCCAAGGTTTGGAAACTTCTTTTATCTCCACTCTACAATCCTTACCTTGAAGACAAGGGATTGGAAGAGACAATATCCCAAGGATTGAAGGGTTGAGAAGCTTCAAGAAATCCTTGCTTGGGTGATGGAGGAGGACGGCGCTAATGGGGAGGGGTGGCCGCGGCAATGCTTCACAAGAAACACTTTGTTTTTCTTCAATTCCAAAACTGACTTTCCCATTCCAACCAAAAGGGGTATTAAACCCTAAGGGTTTACAACACAAACAAAAAAAAGACTAAAATATCCCTGGGTAGAAAATGACTAAACAAACCCTTAATTAAAACAACAACAATAAACCCGAGTCTGCATTTTTCTCTCTGAAACCAGGACATTTGACATACCAAATGGAGCCCAACTATAACCTTCAATAGGTCGTTCAAAACCTTTGGATGTTGGCTACATTTGGTATGAAGGATAGAAGTTGAAACGACATCATCCCGATTGTCAAAACTCCACTTGAACTGTCGGAGGTCAGAATCTAGGCGGAAAAACAGCTCACAATTTTTCCCCAAAGATTGTAAAATCTCCATTAGCCCAAATGCCAACTCCAATGATGTTTATTTGATTCGAAAAAAAAAACTGCAAAATAAATAAAAAGTTAGAGAATAAAAGAGCCCCTGGCTCAAGGTCAAGTTTCGGAACTTGGGGCACATCAGCATCCAAATAAGCTCAAATTTCATACATGCTGCATCAATCCCATAAAGAACAAAATCCCAAATTTCTAGAGCAGAATTCGCATTAATAATATTAGAAAATTGCAGCAAACATACCAGCGCGGTCACCTTTCCACAATTATAGAATAAATTTATGTATGTGCTTCCCAGAACAACTCTATGAAGGTTCACCAACACATCGTCCAACTGGGTCAAATCGGAAACATTTGTTAACATCATGAGTCAACTCATTCTTATTAGAGTGCCCATATAAAAGAACAATAATAAAACCTTCAATGATCATATCTAGATAATCTATTCTTCCTTTTGGACCATTCACGCTTTGTTTCCATGCACTTTCTTCATGCTTATGATACCAAAACAGAAATTTCCACGAAGTCACACAAATCTTCTTTTCTCTAAAGTAGCTAGTTAGATCCGGACCTTGGACTACAAATACGTTGGATTTTAGAAGCCCGTTCGTTAGTATCCTAAGATTGCCATCTTTCAAGAAAATGCCTTCAATGGGATCATACCCATCCTTAAGCTCTTTAGTATATAAAACATTCCGTAGACCAGAGTCTTTATCATCAATATGCAGCCTTTTAATATAATAAAATCCAAAAAGTTTAGCATTTATCTCGAACAAGATAGAGTACTTTGATTTTAGTGCACCGGTCAATATTGTTCTTGTACTTGATCACATATGGATGATAGTCTGGTAGCTCGCTTCCAAATATAAGTAAAGTAGCATTTTCTACCATGTTGTTCTTACGGTGCCGAATGTAAGGACAAAAATCCAAGTTCTCCTGCCAACGCATATACAATCTACAAATTTGATTCGACATTTTTCTTTCTTCAATCTCCCTTCGAAGTCTAGTCAAAACTAACGGTTCCCTTCTTGCCATCAGTAGAGGAGTTTCGCATGTTGCACACTTTAATTCATTATCAATGAGTGAAGGGGAGTGGATGAAGTCCAAGTCTACTCTTGGATTGGAAAAAAAAATTCTTTTCTCTATGTTCTTCTTTTTCTATAGTTGTCTGTAACTCTGAACTTATCTCGAATAGTTGATCAACATGCTGGAACTCAGTCTCAGTGTCCAACACTTCTTCCTTCTCAATGGTGGCTGCCAAAGAGATATCTTTACATTCCTTCTTATGAAGTAGTTCTTCGATTTTTTTTTAAAACAAGAAGAGTTTGGTTGGAGCAACTCGGGCTAATCAACTCTTCAAAACTTACTTCCTTTTCCATACGAGATTCAATTTCAAGAAGTGGACCTTCAAGTGGAAATACAACTTCTTCAAAGTCTTCTTTAACATTATCCAATACCAAATAGTTATCATTCTTCTTTTCTCCAACCCACACATGTTCTTCAACTATTTCTTTATGATCAATTGGTTGCATAGGTTGAGAGTTTGCAGACTTTATTGAAGCTGAGAGTCTGTCAAGTTGTTGAGCTATATGTTGCAAAGAGAGCTCAAAGTTCAATCTTGGGCTAGCTACCTTTTTGAAATAGTCTTCTTGGATCAAATTGGTTGTGGAGAGGATGAGAATATCTTCGTAATCTTCAGAGCATATTTGTTTCTAAAAAATCTCTTCATTAATTTCCACCACTTTATAGTATCTTTACCGCATTTCGTTCTTTCATGCTTTATTCTTTTCCACCAAAGGGAAGCCTTTCCTTTAAGTCTCAAAGAAGCTATCTTAAATTTTCCCCAATCTGAAAATTCATGAGTTAAAAAAAATTCTTCCAACTCCTTTTCCCAATCTAAATAGTCTTCGATCCATTCTAAACCACTGAAGGAATGAATAGAAGCTAGAAACTCTTCTTCTGCTGTAAGGTAACTTCATGAAAAAGTTTTGCCTCTGTTCATCTTTAAGAATGGTAAATTTCCTTAAATAATCAGAGTATAAAAATAGGAGCTAGGCTTTGATACCAAATGATAGGTCCCAAACTCCAAGTCAACAAACAATCGGATCTTATAATCAGCTATGTGCTAAACCCGAACACCAGATTTAAAACAATTATAACTTCAATTGCATAAGAGCTTTGGAGTTCAAATTTACAGAGCAGCTAGTAGTCAAACTATATTTAATCACTAGAAAAATTAAGCTTGAAAGGCGTCGTTCAAACGAAGTTATCAGTATGGCAATCTGAAACTCGGAAATTGAAAATTCGCGGAAAAACAGCTTTGCTCCTATCTTAGCAAAACGGTCATATCTTTGAAATTACAAGTCCAAATCAAACGAAATCACTCACCATTTCACAAGGACAGGAAGATCAATAGTCAGAAAGAAAATTATAGTAGTGATCTTCAGAGAAATCAGAAGAAAATCGTGTTACAATTCGAATCATGGATATAGGTTTAGCATCCAAAACAGATTTGCGATAACAAAAGGGGTAACAATGTATTGCTTCAATTTACTTCTTCAAATCACCAAATAAAGCCCCAAACTTCACAATTACATAACAATAACAAATTGTGGGTGAATTTACAGAAGCACCATTTTTGGAGAATCAATGGAACTAAGGGCACTTAGTTGGTCCGCGATCTCACACTCGGCAGAGAGACGCGACTTGTTCGGATGTTTTGGAGAACACCACTCCAACCTAGCTTTTGCCGTGGTGTTCTACCTCCAATCCACAAGCACAATCTCAAGATGAAGTTGCTGGAAGAGGTAGTATGAGTCCTCTCCTCCTAGGCCACTCAAGAACAAAGGAGACGACTATGATGATGGAGGTGAAGCCGTGAAGCAAAACCAAACCACCAAAAAGGGGTAGAGAGAAAACTCTCACAAAGATTCAATAATAAGATTTTAGGTTTCAAAAGTCCTCCCAAAGTTCCCTTGGAGTGCCCTAAATAACACTCTAAGGTTACAACAAAAAAAATTACAACTTTGCCCTTGAAACTTCAAAATTTGGTCATGAGGGCTCAGTTTACATGCAAACCGAGTACCTCCATTCCTACATCAACAAAAACAATTTAAATTCCACAAAACTAAATCCTAACCAGTCATCCAGCAATCCCAAACATTTAACACCATAATTTTAACATGAAACTTCAATAAAATACTCTTAAACGACCTTGGTGTCTTCGGCCTATGTAAGCTCTTCCAAGCCGGGATAATATGGCCTAAGCCGATTAAGATTTGCATGGCTCCACTTGAGAACGAGTTAGGGAACTTTCTTGTCTTCGTGTGTTGACTTTTTCATAAACTCCCATGAATTGTTACCCCTGAAAAATAATAAGTTATTAGATGAAAAGGAGCATCATGGCTCGGCTCAGACGGTAGGGTCTTGGGACATATCACCAACTCCCTACCCTTTTTGGCGTATCCCGCCTTCAAGGTTTCTTCCCTTATAGCGTATCCCACCTTCAGGGTTTCTTCCAGTCATAGGCATATCCCGCCCACGAGGCTTATTCCAGTGATAGACGTATCCCGCCCATCCTGAAATTTTCTGTTTCCTTATTCCTTAACAATTTTCCACACTCATGCATATGTGAGTACCACCCCAAAGTGGCACTCCCTACAAGTTTCTATTAACATGATGCATAACGCGTATAACATAACTTTAATAGAAATTAAGGTGCACATGAATGAAAGTCACAGTAATTAAAGCGCAAATAGAAGGAATAACAGTAACTGAACAAGCACCAAAAACAAGTAATAACAATGGATCAACCAATAACATACCGCATATAAAAGAAGCAATTATAGAACTAATTAAACAACGGGAAACTTGCTTGGATATATAAATCAAAATAATAAAGGAAGTTTAATGGATCACAAGCGACATGCATATGGAAGTAAAGCACAATTAAATTAACTTGCTCAAGAAGGAATCATAATTGTCATCTAGTTAATTATCCAAATGAATTTACATGCTGATGTGCCCCAAGTTCCGGAACTTGAGCCCGAGCCAGGGGCTATTTTATTCTCTAACCTTTTTTATTTTTTTTTTTAGGTTTTTGAATCAAATAAACATCATTGGAGTTGGCATTTGGGCTAATGGAGATTTTCCAATCTTTGGGAAATAATTGTGAGCTATTTTTCCGCCTAGATTCTGACCTCCGACAGTTCAAGTGGATTTTAGACAATCAGGATGACATCTTTTCAACATTAGTCCTTCATACCAAATGTAGCAAACATCTAGAGGTTTCGAACGTGGTATTGACCATTGTATTTGGGATCCATTTGATATGTCAAATGTCTTTGTTTCAGAGAGCAAAACTCAGACTTGGATTTTATTGTTGTTGTTTTAATTAATGGTTTGTTTAGTCATTTGCTACCTAGGGATATTTTAGTCCTTTTATATTTTGTTGTAAAACCTTAGGGTTTTATACCCGTTTTACTGGATGAAAGATCATTTTTTGGATGGATTAGAAAAGAAGACTTGTGTTTTTGAAAGACAAGCTCTGCACGACCTCCCTTCTCTCGGCCTTCCTTTTCTTCAACCCAAACTTGCTGCTCTTGTAGCGTTTCTTGAGCAAGTTGGAAGGGTTACTATCTCTTCCAAGCATCACGCTAGTGGCACAATTGTAGTGTGGAGGTAGGAGAAATGCTAGACCCCATGCAGAGTGCTTAATCCGTGATTTAGCCGATTATTTCGATCCTCTAACGTTAAGAGGGCAAATCAGACTCCACGGTTCCCTTTGGTATTTCGAAGATTATTGTTCGTAAGACTTGGTTATTCTGGATCTATTCTCTCTATAATTTGTGGACATCATTTGTGTTTTGAGAAATAGGCATCGTTCTTTGTGAAGATGGTGATATGCTGGACATTTTGTTGACCGCAGAATCTGTTTTTCTATGCAATCTGTTTACTGCAGTTGATTGTTAATCTATTCCGAAGCCCTTGCGTGGGTTTTCTTGATTTTATTTCTTCCATAGATTTATTCTTTGTTGAGTGACTATGCTGCCTGTCAATTTTGGGAATTATTGGAGTTTTATAGAGTGAGATCTCGCTATTTTATTGTTGGTCGCTAAATCTTTCTTGTGAATCGCTAATCAGTCCGATTGTGAGTCTGTTTTGGGGTTCTTGTGTTTGTTATATTGATTATGTGTCTTCTGAAGAATTATTCTATAATGTGCTGGGTTGCTACTGTGCAAATTTGGCATTCATTGGACTTATTAAATTTGAGTTAATTTTGTTTTAGCATTGCTGGTTCGGAAAATTACAGTTTTCGGAACACATTTCTATTTTCTGCTCTTAGTGATTCTTGGATCTTATCATTTGGTATCAAAGCTTTGGCTCACGTTTCTTGCTATATTATTGTGATTAAAAGGGATTATAATGAGTACGAGAAGTGGGGCTCACTATCACAACCCTAAAGATATGAAAAATAACTCAAATGCACCACCACCCGAGGATACTCATGAACAAGCCGATCCTACTACACAAGAATTATTTGAAATGATCCAAAAAATGCAACAAAAGTTAGAAGCATCCAAAAATGATCATGTCCATGGTCCTAGAACCCCGAGGCCTCAAAGAAGGCTTAGCACTTCCCTTGATTCAAGAGGTCATGGTGTTAGTGATTTTGGTGAAGAGTGGGAAGACACCGATGATAGTGATGCATCTATTCTGAGGAGACAATCTAGCAGCAAACATGATGTGAGACATGTTAAGGTCTCTATTCCTCAGTTCAAGGGCTCTAGTAATGGTGGTGACTTCTTGGAATGGGTTGAAAAGGTGGACCAGATTTTTGATTGTTATGATTATTCTGAAAAGACTAAGTTACAAATGGTTACATTGGAGTTCTTCAGATATGCTAGTATTTGGTGGGAAAACCTTAAAGCACAAAGAAGAAAAATGGGGGAAATTAAAATATGAAGTTGGGATGCGTTGAGGGAACTCATGAGGAGACGATTTGTCCCTCCCCACTGCAAGGAAGACTTATTTCTTCAACTTCAAAATTTGAGACAAGGCTCACAATTGGTTGACAAGTATTTGACCGAGTTTGAGGTTTTAAAGATCCGTTGCAATGTGAAGGAACCAATGGAGCAAACCATTGCTCGGTTCATAAAGGGGCTGCATAAAGAGATTGGTGATGTTGTGAAATTGCAATCATATGAAACTCTTGATGATGTTATACAATTGGCTTTGAAGATAGAAAGACAAAGGAAGAGGAAACTTAAAGAAGGCATGACTCGGCCTTTCCAAAAAGCCAATATCCCCCAAAAGCCGATTCCAAAGATTGAAAGCAAGCCTAATACCATGAAGTATAGTGATGAAAAGAAGACATTTAATGACAATAGCAAACCGAGATTGAGAGATTTGGAATGTCTCAAATGCTTGGGATTTGGCCACATTGCCTCACAATGCCCGAATTCAAAGGTGATTATTATAAGAGAGAAAATAATGAAGTGGGTAGCGAAGATGAGGAAGAGGGATCTATTTCACGTAATGAAGAAGAGAAGAATGATAACTCTTTGGTAATGGCTAATGAAAAAGACGTCTTTGAAGAAGTTGTTAGAATTGAAACTGAGTTGGAAGAAGATAAGGTCGATCATCAAGAATTGCTTTACACATGTACTTCTAATGATGCTTTGCTTGTTCCATTTTAGTGTTGAAGGACTATCTATTGATGAAGAGTTACCAAATTTAATGATGGAAGAGGAAGAAACTCCTCAAAGGGAAAGGCTCATGGCCTTAGAGGAAACACTCGTGGAAGATGAAAAGTCTTCAATTTTGCATAACCGAAATGATTTTTGTAAAATGGAAGAAACGAACATCGTAGAGCATGGAGATGAGTTCTTTGCAGCAACCATCGAAGGAGAAAATGATTTTAAGGAGTTAGCTCTTATTCAAGATGATTTTTTTTTTACCGTAGAAAGACCTCTCATCATTGAATATCGAGAAGAGAAAATTCATGGCGAGTTGACTTGTTATGATTTATGTTGCAGCATAGACCAAGTAAATTTTTTATTCACAAATGGAAGGAGATTTGACATCCATGCTTACATGCAGATGGATAGAGTTTGGGGCTTGGGTGCATTACCACCTTCGAATCTTTATTTGCTAGTCTACGATAGCGGAGAAGCAAACATACTAGTCAAAACTAATTGCTCGAGGTACATCTTACCAAACACTTTGATTACTTAGTTCTTTAAAATTGAATGGTTTAGAAATATTGTTGTTATTGAAATTGTTCTGAACAACTGTGATGGAAATTTTGTGGAGTTGGTATTACTAATCCAAATTATTTTGTCTAGGCATAATATTGTTTTTGGATTTCTTCTACTTTATTGGACTAGACATACTATTAATGGTGACTCTATTGGTTATTTCGCATCTTTTGGCATTTCAAATATGATGAGAATCTTAAGCATGCCTAAAGACAGCTTAGAGCACTGTTTTGTTGTTGTTTTCAGAAATTTGGATATGCTGACTAGGATTGATGGTAGAACTGTTTATGTGTGGGATGAATCTTAATATTGCTCTGTTGTGGATATGTCGACGCATTTTCTAGATGTTCTGGTTGGGGTTAATGGTGACTCTGTTTTATTGCTGCCCTATGAAGATGTGTTAGTGCATTGTAATTCCACATCTGGCATCTCCAATTTGTTAGAAACTTGCAGCAGGCCATTGAAAATTGGGACTACTGTTTTGTCGTGGCTTTATCTATGACTACTCAGGATATTTTGGTTAATAAAAATTGTGACTCTGTCTCGTTGCTAACCAAAGAGGAGCATAGCTCTGAGATTACTAGTATGAATATTGATGGTGAAACTACTTCTGTTTGGGACATTTTTCAGAGTTTCATTGCAATGAGTATTTATTCGAATTATGGGAAGATCAATTGGGGTATCACGGCTGAGCCTTATGGAGTTTTTGAATTATTTTTGTCAAATGATCTTTTGTTTGTGCAGTATGATTCTGTCCCTTCTGAGCAGTAGTTTGTAGTGGGGAGAATGCGTATTGTGATGCCAAATCTTTTATTTAACCCTGGTGGAAACGTGAGGCCGAGTGGCCAAGCTGTGGGTTTGAAGATTAAAGTCTGCCTTCAAACCACTAGCTATTGTCTTGTTACCTATTTTGAGCAGTTTAAGACTAAGTGCAACACATGTTTACATTTTACACTGGACTCTGGAGATGTATATGTTAGAGTGGAAATTGAGGACTTGCTGGGAAGTAATAAAATAGAGAATTTTCTGATTCAAGAATATGGGTTTACTGTGTATGATAGACCGTCGAAGTTGAACATCTTCAAGTTTGAGAACATTCCAACTTTTCCAATTGATCCCGGTGGAAGGCATGCAAAGAAGATAATGATAAATACTCCTTGGATTTGAGGACAAATCCTTTTCAACTCCGGGAGTATGATGTGCCCAAAGTTCTGGAACTTGAGCCCGAGCTAGGGGCTCTTTTATTCTCTAACCTTTTTTTATTTTTTTTATCAGGTTTTTGAATCAAATAAACATCATTGGAGTTGGCATTTGGGCTAATGGAGATTTTACAATCTTTGGGGAATAATTATGAGCTGTTTTTCTGCTTAGATTCTGAACTCCAACAGTTCAAGTGGATTTTAGACAATTGGGATGACGTTTTTTCAACTTTGGTCCTTCATACCAAATGTAGCCAACATCTAGAGTTTTCGAACGATCTATTGAGCGTTGCATTTGGGCTCCATTTTGTATGTCAAATGTCTTTGTTTCAGAGAGCAAAACTCAGACTCGGATTTTATTGTTGTTGTTTTAATTAAGGGTTTGTTTAGTCATTTGCTACCTAGGGATATTTTAGTCCTTTTATGTTTTGTTGTAAAACCTTAGGGTTTTATGCCCCTTTTGCTGGATGAAAGATCATTTTTTGGATGAATTAGAAAAGAAGACTTGTGTTTTTGAAAGAGAAGCTCCGCGTGGCCTCCCTCCTCTCAGCCTTCCTCTCTTCAACCCGAACTTGCTGCTCTTGTAGCGTTTCTTGAGCAAGTTGGAAGGGTTACTATCTCTTCCAAGCATCACGCTAGTGGCACAATTGTAGTGTGGAAGTAGGAGAAACGCTAGATCCCATGGAGAGTGCTTAATCCGTGATTAAGCCGATTATTCTAATCCTCTAACGTTAGGAGAGCAAATTGGACTCCACGGTTCCCTTTGGTATTTCGAAGATTATTGTTGGTAAGACTTGGTTATTCTGGATCTATTCTCTCTATAATTGGTGGACATCATTCGTGTTTTGAGAAATAGGCGTCATTCTATGTGAAGATGGTGATATGCTGGACATTTTGTTGACCGCAGAATCTGTTTTTCTGTGCTATCTGTTTACTGCAGTTGATTGTTAATCGGTTTCGAAGCCCTTGCATGGGTTTTCTTGATTTTATTTCTTCTAGAGATTTATTCTTTGTTGAGTGACGAAGCTGCCTGTGAATTTTGGGAATTATTAGAGTTTCATAGAGTGAGATCTCGTTGTTTTCTTGCTGGTCGCTGAATCTGTCTTGTGAATTGCTGACCAGTCTGATTGTGGGTCTGTTTTGGGGTTCTTACGTTTGTTATATTGATTATGCGTCTTCTGAAGAATTGTTCTGTAATGTGTTGGGTTGCTACTATCCAAAGTTGGTGTTCATTAGACTTATGAAATTTGAGTTAATTCTGTTTTAGCATTGCTGGTTCTGAAAATTACAGTTTCCGGAACAGATTTCTATTTTGTGCTCTTAGTGATTCTTGGATATTATCACATGTTCAAGGTTGACTACTTTAGTCATGTTCGTTAATTCGTTAACATGCTACCGCAATTATCTAAGTTCTTTAACATGCTTGAATAAAATTAATAAATGTTAGTTTAGTTGTCTAACATGCTCACGACAAATCAATTACTATCAATTACAAATTATCTTGTACATAGAATACTTACACTAGTTCATTAGCATGCTCATCAATCACTTTAATTAATTATCCTATTTCATTAACATTCTCAAGGTCTAATTATGTCAACTGTCGATTACCAACACAATATTAATTGACATGCTGAACGTAGCTAAGTTAACATGCTGGCATCTTTTACATAGTTAGCATATCAAGTAAACATGCTTAATTAAGTCAATTAGTCGTGCATATTACGTGATTGACATACTCAAGTGTTCACTATTAATTTAATTACTAATTAACATGACATGTATATCAAACAAGCTCGAAGGAAATACAATTTATTAACCTAATAAATTATTAGTTGATTTACATGATCGACAGGTTACAAGTACAGATTGAGTAGTTTCAATACTTTGATAAGTAATTAAATAGCTAAACTTAGTTAACCTAACTACTCAAGCCAGTTGACAACTAATCATGCTAAAGTAACAATATTCAATTATAAACACCTATTAACAACTAGACATGCTCAATGCTAAATTAACATACTAGGTTAAGGGTGTAACACGAACATTTAATAGCAGAACAACAACTAGGGAATCACAACACATTAGCTGATAGTGAGTAGTAAAGGGCAGTAATAGGTCAAGGTGATTCCCAAGGAAACTAACAGTTCTTTTGTATCTTTCATTATTTTCTCATTCATCATTCTCAACTCTTCACAGTAATCTAGTAAGCATTTGCAACAATGAAAATAACTTACAGTAAGGAAATATCACAAGGAAGATAAACACCTGAAGGGACAACAAATAGGCAATAGGGCTCATTCACAAATTAACAAACAAAGGAAAACACAAAGCTTATCAAGGGAATGCAATAGGAAGTCATTCAGGGGAAACTATCATCTAACTAACAACTGCTTCCTACTAACAGTAAGCATTTTTAGGACAAATAATATCTAACAGTAAACCATTTATAGTTAACACACGCACCCACTTGTGGTGTAGGGCCTCTAAATGACCAAGACACCCCTATTTCCTTACCAATTTGATGACTTGAAGCACGGATAGCAGCGCTCCACTACACGTCCTGCAGCAGCTTACCAGCAGCTCCAAGGCAGTAGATCACTCTCCTTCCACTTACTATCTAACCCAACCTCACTGATATAGCTCACCTCACACACAACACGTACACTTTTCACTAAACCACACAACTCACTAGAGCTCTCTCTCCTCTCGGTCATTCCCTCACACTTTCTGGATCTCACGTAAGAAATTGGGTGAGGAAGGCTGAAGACTGTGTGAGAGAGGGGAGGGAGATATTACCTGCAGAGGGGACAATTCCTAGCTGGAAGGGTAGAAGTGGTCGGCTGGATAGGGGGGAGATCGGTTCGCATGGTCTGGGTTGGATTCGTGTCGGGGTCGCGTCCTTCCTTTGGTTAAGCGTTGTTTTTATTCTGATTTTAAATTTCTGCAATCATCGTTTTGCGATGATTTGGATGAGTGCGGACGCCTAGGTCTCATCCGCAAGGCTAAATTCTCACAGGCTAAACCACGCTTGGGGACTAGAAGAGGCGTCCTCGTCCATGTCCGCAAGTCACCCGTATCGTCCATAGTTGACTTGCGGACACAATATGGCGTCCACATGTGTCGTTCGCTTTCATCCGAAAGTGTCCATAAAATGGACATATTCAAATCGGACGATACCTTCTCTCCTCCGCCATCATCCGCTAGCATCCGAAAGCCTCCAGACTTGGACAGATTTGATGTGGACGCATCCTGGCCTCGTTCGCATTGTCCGCACCTTCGTCTGAATGTATCTTGAGGTGTACAGATTCGATGTGGATGCGGCATTCTTCGTCCAAATCATCCGGGACTTCGTCCCAAGTCCCTTACACAGCAAATTCTGGATGTAAATTAGCATCCTGAGTTGTCTTAAGCCTAATAATGGCATGGCCAAGCACTTGCGAACGTCACTTCTTCGTCCGCAAGTTGTCTGCATCGCTATAATCTCCACTTTTCTCTATCTTTTCACACTGAACTCTTTCCCCACAACATTTCTCCCATAAATACCGGTCAAAAAATGACACGTATAAATGCATGATGTAATATCCTCATAACTCCAGCACTTCGATTTAGTCACGTATATGGGGATAACGTAACGGGATCACTCCTAGTCTTAATGCTCCAAATGACCTCAGTAATACCCTAATAATTATCCAACTTAAAAATATCGGTGTGTTACATACTTTTCCAGTAAAAATAAATTTTTTCCTCGAAATTTTCCCTTTCTAGTACTCTCACTAACGCTAGTCTATGCATCAAATCTCTTCTTAGCTACCCCATTTGATGATGTAGTCTCTCTAACGGTCCTAATACTTTGTTTTACCTAGACCATCTACACCCTTGTTACCAACACTAGCCGCTTAACTTCGTCCAATAACGTCTCTTGTACCAAAGATATATCAAATTCTCGCGGGTACTCACCACCGTCAAATTCGTACAACAAGGCTTTCCCGAGTTATGAACTACATCGCTACAGGGCTCAGTAGGACGCATTCTGTCTTGCTTCAATTTTTGCATTTGTACTCATTCCTGATCGGGTTCAGTTTTTTGTTCCCGTGGCTGTTTCCGTTTCCATCTCCGTTCCTGTTCCCGTATCCATTTCCAAAAATCACTCTATAAACTTCATTTCCATTTCTATATCCGTTTCCCTTTTCCATTCCCGTTCCAGCACTGTTCTCGTCTTAGTTTCTGAACATGTTCCAAGAGAACCTCAACTGATTGAGTCCGCTTTTGCCATATAGTTGTGCAGTCACGTCCTTGTCACCCTGAGTGAAACCAAAATTGAGGTTTAGGACATAAATCCAAGCCTGACATAAGTACTCTTATCTCGTTGACTACCAATCCAACATTGCTCCACTTATGTCAGAAATTTCCATCCAATCCAAGCTGGTCATACTATCCTACAGGACAATGATTCTCTCGTCCTTGTCAAAAATCTAACCTAGCGCATTCTTAGTCGACTACCCTTCCCAGTCACTTCTTACAACCCCATTAGGTTGCTCTTCTAACTCATTCTCTAAAATTCCGACCTTATTCTCTAAGTCCTTCAACGTCATACTAAGTGGACAACTAATTGGTTTTGGGAACCCTACTCCTCTACTTTAATTTTGGCTTTAGCTAATCTATCTTCCGTCTAATTCGTTGTAACCTAGGCCTCCATGCTTACCATCTAGTGGGTATAATTCACGCTCGCTACATAGGCGACGTCGGCTACTATCTATGTAACATCCCGTATTTTCAACTGTAACATCCCGTATTTTAAAAAAATGTAAAAAGTATAAAATTCAAAACTTTTCTTTTTATAAAAACATCATAATGTTTTTCCTTTATAAAACCTGATTACTAACACTCGATTGCTAAAACCCGAACACTTTACTTTGATCGCTAACACCCGATCGCTAAACCCCGATCGATTTACTTTTGCTTTTCTCAATTTACGCTCAAAAGCCTTAACATTCTTTGAATAAAATGCAGCAGAATAAAAAAACAACATTAATAATGAGAAATCATTTACAAAACTCTTGTCCTTTCACTTTCTAGCCCAGCCAGCCACAAGATCAACCCGTGCAAATCTTTCATCAACTGTCTTTTACCTGTTCATCTGTTGCTCGTTCGTACCTACATCACAAGACCTAAACTAATGAGCATAATGCTCAGTAAATAATAAAATGAAAAGCATTGCAATGCTTGACCAAACAATGCAATTTAAGTCAAGAGTGCATATATGACAAACACCGTAGGACCATGAGAAACCCGCACACTCTCAAAAGAAACATAAATATATCCAGGGTTTCCCAAGCCGTATACACTCCTTTGTTACGAGAACGTTGGGGATTTCAGAAACAGGAAACAATGAGCCCTCGTCTAATCCGTCCAACACGGACCTAATACTTTCTAGTCCATCCAACATGGACCTAATAAGCTCTAGTCCATCCAACATGGACCTAATGAGCCATCATTGATTTCTTGAACCCCTACACGCCTATTTACATAGATTATTATGTCATACAATATGCACGTGGATTCATATAATCCTATATGAAATAAATGTCTAATAAACACATCATTAAAAGAACCTAAATCTAATAAACACACATCATACAATCCTAATTCTTGCGATGTAGGGTTTGAAGACCAAAGCTCAGTAAGTATCACTTACCTGGCGTCCATAGCGCGTTTCTGTTTCTTTTCTTTTCTTTGTACCTTCAAAACCATAACAACTATGCATTAATAATAATCCCCTAAACTTTTAACACTCAATTAATCCCATTTTCATTTCCTAGTAACACAATACTAATTCTAAGATCTTAAGATATATAACGGACTAGTTATAATCCTACAATGTTGCTCATTCCATTAATGTGTCATGATCATTAACTTTGTAAAACCGAAATCCATATTTCCATAGCAAAGTAGAGAACCATTTAATGCCTATTTAAGCATGGAATAATAATGTACAAAGTTAACTTCATTATCATAAATCATCCAAGCTTCATAGTCAATAACTCAATTTCTTCTCAATCTAACATTACCAAACAATATCATCCAACAAAATCTTCTCTATCAAGCATAAAGATCTCCAATCTAGTCATAACATGACAATTACCCAACAAGGCCAAATGGTAGTGTAATAGAAACCCCCAAATCAACAGATTGGCAACCCAACAACATCCAATAATTCTTGACAAACTGTAGGAGTGATATAGAAGACAGACTCCCAAAATAACAAGTCATAATCTCTACCATATTTATTAAAGGAGTGAAGCATTTACAACCGAGCATTAGTCCTTTGAAATTATCCCTTAACAATATTTATTCAATATTTACCACACTTCAATGTAATAAGGCTAGACAGTGACCATAAACACATAATCCTTTATTCTAAAACATTTCCAAACAAAGCTTTAAAGAATCATTAAACACGGCAGTCTCATCCTTAACCAACAGGGCTAAAGCAGCATAACCATGCTCCATTAACAACCAATAATCCACCAAAATTTAACCAACACATATTACAGACAATCGAAAAGATTGGTTACTTGAAATCATATGAGACCTAGAGAAGAAAATAGGTCACCTCCCCTGTTTGGAATCCTTCAGAGACACGACCTTCACTCCTGCTTTTTCCTCTTCTACACTGCTCGGCCATTCCTTCCCCAAAAAGACACAACCTTCTTCATTACTCCTGACCAGCCATCCCACAAACAATTCATCACACATAATTCAGAACCAAACCCAAAGTGGAATTCAACTTTAAAATTAGAACCAATGAATAGAGAATGATTACCTGTAGAGTATACAGAAATTCTCTTCACTGCTGCAATCCAAAACAACACCAAACAGGAGCTCACTTCCATCTCTACTAGTTCTCTCACGCACCTAGCAACTCACCTCTTCACAAATTACTCTCGGCCCCTTGACATAGAGCATACCCGAGAGGGACAAAACACCCAGAACAAGTATCTGCTACCTTCTTTGCATTTATTTATAGCTAGAGAAACACCGCTGGACACACACACTACTCAACAAAGAAAAGAGCCGCGTGGACATCACTTAACTTGCCAGCTAGAGCACTGGACACCCAACTCATTGATGAACCAATAGAACCAAACACCGAACAAGCCCTGTCATCACCCATTCAGCAAAAATCATCTCTATCATCACCAATTCCGAATGGAGAGATGCCCAATTCCGAAAACCATAGAGGAGAATTCGAATTGCAGAATGAACGACTTACCACAGTTGATGATTCGTGGAATCGTCGGGATTCCATTCTCGAGCCTTAACTCTGCTGCTCACCGGAAGACAGACATTATGCACGCCTCAAGGGAGCCCAGCTCATTGTCGTCATCCCCATTGTCGCCTGAGCTCCGACGTCAATGATAGCCCGTCGTTCCCCCTATCACGTACCGAGCTGCCTCTCTGGATTCGTTTCTCTCTCTCTCTCTTTTCCTTTCAAATGGCCGAAGGCCATTAATGTACTTTAGTTTATATAATTGGTTTTCCATTTTCCTTAAACCATTTAAATCATTGTAATCCCACTTATTATTATTATTTCCTCCTCACTTTAATTAATTTGATTACGTCATTGATTACGTCATTAGTAATATCCCGATAACTTATTCGACTATGTCGAATATCTCCAATTATTTTTCAATTTATTATTTTTAAATTTTGATATAAAAATTCAGGATATTACAATCTAGTTGATCTGACTGCACTCGGAATTTTACTTTTACTAAATTCCAAGAATTTGGGCAGAGTCTCCCCTATTTTTAGGATCTCCCAAAGCTAAAATCCTACGTAAATATCACAAACAATTTCCATAATAGTTCATTCGTTCACCATCCACATTTCAAAATACATCAGGGTCTACTATTTTTAAAATTTAACAAAACACGTAATCATTGCTAACCTACCAAGTCCACTAATCCCCTTGGCATTCATACCCAAAAATTTACTGTCATTCATCCATTGACAATATTTCGACTCCAAGGTTAAGTCATATCACCCACTAAATATTGGTAGACCTGCCAATATACTATTTCAAAAAGTAGGAGAGTACCTGCCTGACTACAAAATACCTAACTGCCATTAAGTTTGCTTGCTAGAATTCCCCATAATGCATGTTGAAGAATTCTTTCCTCTCATCAACGGCGCGATTGGGGCATAGATGAGCGACATGTCCAGTCCTCTTACATCAGTAGCACTGCTCTGAACCTGCCAAGCATGGACCAGCATGAACCTTGGCACACAACCGGCACAACTCCTTCTTTATAGTCCAGATTTTGGTCTCCTTAATAGTAGCATCTATCTAGAGACGCTTCTCGTTCCCTCGCGGCTCATCATCTTCCAACGACCTCTTCTCCCTCCTAGCTCTCGGTTGTCCTTCCTCGATTGGTGGTCATGCCTAAATATCGCCCATGAACTTGTTGTTGAATTCCCTAAATCCTTTTATCAATGATTCAATGAGTTGGAATTGTTCCTCTATGTATCCCATCTGCTGCTTAACCTCCTCACGTCCACTCTTTGTGTCTCTATCCATGTTATCTCCTAAAAAAACATTTACAAACCAAGGTAAGGGAATCGTGCATTAGTGAGAATTTAAGGAAATATACTTAAATTGATGAAGGATTTTCCACGTCGAAGCTCATGCTGGCAGGCAGACTACTTTACCTACTTTGACTTTTACCAATTTCGTTTTACTCAATAAAATGCATAAGAGTGGTAGTAAAATAAAACAAGCGAGCTACTGAAAGTTTCTAAAACAATCAAAGTAGTCCACAATATCGTTTTTAAAACTTCTGCTCTGATACCAACTGTAACAACCCAGTTTTTCATAAATCCATTAAAATGCGTAAATTTTGAAAACTTTTCTTTTTAAAGCAAAGCATATCCAAGTGCGTCTAATCGGATCGCTACTGACTCTTTCTTTAACTCGTTATAAAAACCAATTGATGAAATGTACGGAAGCGTTATAAAATAAATCCTTGTAAAACAGGGCGAAAGAGTAAATAAATCATCTAAAGAAGAAACTAAATAATTGAATACAATATAGTAAAACTTAATGTGATTACAACTGTTTCTCAATTTACTCTTAGCCTAGCCAGCCCGAGTCTCGCGCGTCCAAATCATCCATCCCTGCTTCATTATGTGTTTATCGACTATCTATTATCTGTTTTTTGTTGTACCTACACCACAAGTAACTCTAAGCCTAAAGGCTTAGTAGGGAAAAGGGTTAACACAAGTATGCTTATGACTCTCTTTAGTTCTTTTGGAATGAGGGCCACTCAACCCAATTCTTTCGTTACATTCGTTCGTTTGTTTGTTTGTTACTTGTACTTTGACCTAGAGATTGGAGGTTGTCCTTTGAGATGGCCTAGTTTGATCGGCTACTAACCTCCTGTGTGCATACTAGCCCCTTTCCTGACTAGGTGAGGGTGTATCCTAGCTGCCAGGCTAGATCCGAACTATCATCTACCTTAACTCCCTACCCTTTTTGGCGTATTCCGCCTTCAAGGTTTCTTCCCTTCCAGCGTATCCAGCCTTCAGGGTTTCTTCCAGTGATAGGCGTATCCCGCCCATCTTGAAACATTCTTTTTCCCTTCGGGCGTATCCTGCCAATGAGGCTAATTCCAGTGATAGACGTATCCCGCCCATCTTGAAGGTTTTCTATTTCCTTATTCCTTAACATTTTTCCTCACTCATGCATGTGTGAGTACCACCCAAAAGTGGCACTCCCTACGAGTTCCTATTAACATGATGCATCATGCATGTAACATAGCTTTAATAGAAATTGAAGTGCATAGAAATAAAACTAACTAAACTTAAAGTGCAAATAGAAGGAATAATAGTAACTGAACAAGCACCAAAGACAAGTAATAACAACAGATCACCCAATAACGTACCGCATATAGAAGAAGCAATTATAGAACTAATTAAACAACGGGGAACATGCTTGGATATATAAATCACAATAATAAAGGAAATTTAAGGGATCACAAGCGACGTGCATATGGAAGTAAAGCATAATTAAATTAACATGCTCAAGAAGGAATCAGAATTATCATCTAGTTAATTATCCTAATTAATTTACATGCTCAAGGGTTGATTACTTTACTCATGTTCGATAATTCGTTAACATGCTACCACAATTATCTAAGTTCTTTAACATGCTTGAATAAACTTAATAAATGTTAGTTTAGTTGTCTAACATTCTCAAGACATATCAATTAGTAATTGTCTTGCACATAGAATACTTACACTAGTTCATTAGTATGCTCATCAACCACTTTAATTAATTATGCTAGTTCATTAACATTCTCAAGGTCTAATTATGTCAACCGTCGATTACTAGCACAATATTAATTGACATGCTAAACCTAGCTAAGTTAACATGCTGGCATCTTTTACAGACTTAGCACATCAAGTAAACATGCTTAATTAAGTCAATTAGTCGTGCGTATTAAGTGATTGACATACTCAAGTGTTCACTATTAATTTAATCACTAATTAACATGACATGTATATCAAAAATGCTCGAAGGATATACAATTTATTAACCTAATAAATTATTAGTCGATGTACATGATCGAAAGGATATACGTACAGATAAGTAGTTTACGTACTTTCATTAGTAATTAAATAGTTAAACTTAATTAAACTAACTACTCAAGCCAATGGACAACTAATCATGCTCAACTAACATAGTTCAATTATAAACACCTATTAACAACTAGGCATGATCAACTAACATAGTTCGATCATCGTTTATCAAACATGCTAGATTAACATACTAGGTTAAGGGTCTAACAAGAACATTTAACAGCAAAAGAACAACTAGCGAATCACAGCACATTAGTTGACAGCGATTAGAAAAGGGCAGTAACAGGTTAAGGTCATTCTCAAGGAAACTAACAGTTCATTTGTATCATTCATCATTTTCTCATTCATCGTTCTCAACTCTTCACAGTAATCTAGTAAGCATTTGCAACAATGAAAATAACTGATAGTAAGGTAATATCACAAGGAAGATAGACATTAGAAATGAGGACAACTAATAGTCAATAGGGCTCATCCATGGATTAACAGACAAAGGAAAACACAAAGCTTATCAAGGGAATGCAATAGGAAGTCATCTAGGGGAAACTATCATCTAACTAACAACTACTTCCTTCTAAAAGTATGCATTTTTAGGACAAATAATATCTAACAATAAACCATTTATATTGAACACACGCACCCACTTGTGGTCTAGGGCTTCCAAATGGCCAAGACACCCCTATTTCCTTACCAATTTGATGACTTGAAGACAACAGCGCTCCACTCCACGTCCTGCAGTCGCTTACCAGGAGCTCACACTCCTTCCACTTACTAGCTAACCCAACCTCACTCACGTAGCTCACCTCACACACAACACTTACACTTTTCACTAAACCATACAACTCACTAGAGCTGTCTCTCCTCTTGGTCACTCCACCACACTCTCTGGATATCATGCAGGAAATGGGGAGAGGAAGGCTTAAGACTATATGAGAGAAGCGAGGGAGATATTTACTGGAGAGGGGACAATTCTTGGCTAGAAGGGCACAAGTGGTCGACTGGACAGGGGGGAGATCGGCTCGCATGGTCTAGGGTCAGATTCAAGTCGAGGTCGAGCCCTTCCATTGGTTAAGCATCATTTTTATTCTGATTTTAAATCTCTGCAATCGCAATTCTACGATGATTTGGATGACTGCGGACGCCTAGGTCTCGTCAGCATTCATCCGCAAGGCTAAACTCTCACAGTCTAAACCGCGCTTAGGGACGAGGAGAGGAGTCCACGTCCATGTCCGTACCGTCCACAAGTGACTTGAAGATGCAATATGGCATCCGCATGTGTCGTCCGCCGTCATCCAAAAGTGTCTATAAAATGGACAGATTGAAATCAGACGATACCTTCTCTCGTCCGCCATGGTCCGCTAGCGTTCGAAAGTCTCTAGACTTGGACAGATTCGATGCGGATGCGTCATGGCCTCGTCCGCATCGTCCGCACCTTCGTCTGAATGTATCTCGAGGTGTACAAATTCGATGCGGACACGGAATTCTTCATCCGCATCGTCCGGGACTTTGTCCGAAGTCCCTTACATAGCGATTTCTGGACGCAAAACAACATCCTGAGTTATCCTGAGCCTAATACTGGCGTGGCCAAGCACTTGCTGATGAAACTTCTTCGTCTGCAAGTCGTCTACATCGCTATAATCCCCACTTTTCTCTATCTTTTCACACTTAACTCTTACCACATAACATTTCTCCCATAAATACAGGTCACAAAATGACACATATAGATGTGCAATGTAATATCTTCATAACTCCAACACTTCGATTTCATTACGTATACGGGTAAAACATAATGGGATCACTCCTTGTCTTAACGCTCCGAACGCCCTCGGTAATATCCTGATAATTATCCAACTTAAAGATATCGGGGTGTTACACTTATCTTCATTATTAGTCCATAAAATGCATGACGTACATTCCATTAACATATCTACATGAGTGTCACACACAACAGTTCATATATTGCAAACAATACTATAAACAATTAACAACAATACTATGCTTAAACTATAACATTAACATTTAGTATGTTCTTATTATACTATAATGTTATACTTCTAATCTTCTATACTTGCCATATTATTTCTAGGAAACCATTTTCATCACAAATGTTAATAACGTAAGAATATACCCTAACCAGATAACCATCAATAAAGACTCACATATCAATTTACACAAAAACACTACTCTTGCGATGTAGGTCCGTTCGGACAAAACACAAGCATTATTCCTTACCTCGTGTCCTTAGTTTTACTAAATTAGCACGTAATTTATCCTTCACGAAACTTGTGGACTCCCTTCATAGTTGCTTTCTAAATTCCCAATTTTATTTCTGACTTTGGGACTCCTTTATCCAAAATCACAGAACCTTGCTGGATACTTCTCAACTTGTTCATGGTCACAGCTTCTCATACACTGTAAATAACCTTCATCCTTTACCTTCTATTCTTATTCTTTGCATTCTCTTTCTGTTTTCAGAATTCTAGAACCACCTCACGGTTTCAACTTCTTCTTAAACCCACAACTCTTCCTGAAACACAGTAGCTACATCACGCCAACTTCCTCAAACTCTTCTCTTTCTCCATTTGAAATACTCTAGATCACTAAAAAACAATCATCACACACAACCAATTTCCTTTACATTTTGGTAGAGCTTCTATGTAGCTTTTCTCCTCCCCAATTCTCGACCTTGGCTCCTCAATTTATAGGCCACTGACCGTGTGAAGATGGAAGGCCACGAGACACATCCATTAACATCCAGACATTGAAAAAATCAATCGTTGATCTCCAGACTTTGATTACCATTAAAAGGCACCAGTCATTAATGGCCATCCACCAACGTCCTTCCCCAGCCATCCGAAAACGAAGAGGTGACAATATTAATGTTCCATACATCAATGAAACTTCGACGTCGAAGACTCTCTAGTTCCAGCAATGTTTTTCATCTCCAGACAACGTTTAACATTGGCGGCAGATCAATTTTTATGAAGGACGATCGACCACCCATCAGATAAACGCTTGCATATTTCTTTAGTTCAACATTTTCTTGTCGGTTGATTGACGCCAGTTGATGTCCTCAAGGACCTGTCGCTTGAGCCCGAGCTAAGGGCACCTTTATTTTTAACTTTTTATTTGTTTTGTAGGTGTTTAATTTTCTATCCAATTTGGAGAAAAGCTTTATTCAATGTCACAGAGAGGATTTGGTGTATTTGGACTAGTGGATATCATGCAATCATAGAAGAAAATTAGGAGCTGTCCAAATCCGCCTAGAATCTGAGCAGCAGATGATCAAGGGCTATTTTGACAACTGAGTTGGTGTCATTTCAACTTTAGTCCTTCATATCAAATGTAGCCAACATAAAGAGCTTTCGAAAGACATATTGTTCGCTTTATTTGGGTTTGGTGTACTATATCTAATATCCCTTTTTCAAAGACTGATTTTCCAAAATCGGATTTATTGTTTTGTTATTGTTAAAGGGCTGTTTCGGTCATTTTCTAATTAGGGTTATTTTAGTCTTTTTTTCCTTTAGTGTACGAAATCTTAGGGTTTTAAAAAGCTCTCTTTGCTGCAAATGAAACCAATTTTGAATTGAAGAAATTTGGAGTGCTCCTTGAAGCCTAGCTGCGGCCACCCTCCCATTTGCGCCAATTCATTCACCACCCAAGCAAGGTGCCTCTTGAAGCTTCTCAACCTTCCATCATTGGGATATTGCCTCTTCCAATCTTCATCTTCAAGGTAGGATTGTGGTGTGGAGGGAAGAGAACTATCCAACCTTGGAGAGTGTTGGTTTTCGGCCAACCCTAAAAATCGCCCTCTCACTTAGGAGGTCTGCGAAACTCCATTGTTTCTTTCTTATTTTTCGTGAGGCTATTAAGAACTATTCGTCTGATTGATTAACTTATGTTTTGGAGGTATGATATATGTTGGTTGCTGGAGAAACTCTTGTGGGAATTATTGAATTAAAGGTGATAATTTTCGGATTAATGTTAAGCTGCTGAATCTGTGATTTTTATTGAATGTTACTGTCGCTGATTAGAGCATCTGTTTGAGGCTCTTATGACGACCCTCTCTGTTTGAGGTCTTCTAATGGTTAGTTCAGGGTTAAGTCAGGAAGTTAATCTCCAAATTTGGGCGTCGTTCGGTATTTGTAGCTCAAGTTATTGCGGTTTTTATCTGCACTGCTAAATCTGTTCTGCTGGAAACAGTTTTCAAGTGGTTATTGAAATTGATAGATCTCCTATTCTGGAACGTTTTTTTGAGTTGAATTTTTGATACAATCTTCTTGATTATATTGAGTTTAAGTCCTCCAAGGTTCCGCTTTAGCTCACATACAGATTTGGAGTTTTATTCAAGTTATTACTGCTGGGTCGATTATTGTTATTTCTCGGAACAGATTTCACTAAGTGTTTCTTGGAACCTGTCATTTGGTATCATATTCCTCGGGAAATGAGAAATAATTCTAGTGCCCCACCACCCGAGAGAAATCAAGAGCCAACCGAGCCTTCCATGAGAGAGATGTTCGAAATGATCCTCAAATTGCAGCAACAAATTGGATCTTCCGATAATGATCGTGTACGGGGTCCTAGAACTCCGAGACCTAGAATGAGGATTAGCACTTCGAATGATTCTAGTGGACGTAATACTAGTTTATTTGACGACGATTGGGAGGAACCCGAGGATTCGGATTCACCGAGTCCTAGAAGGAGATCTCATGGTAATCATGATAAGAGGCATGATAAGGTCTCTATCCCTCCATTTAAAGGTTCTATTAATGGTTATGATTTTCTAGAATGGGTCGAAAACGTGGATCGTATTTTCGATTGTTACGATTATTCCGAAAAGACGAAACTTCAAATGGTGACATTAGAGCTCTCCGGATATGCTAATATATGGTGGGAAAACCTTAAAATGCAAAGAAGAAAAACTGGGGAAGTTGAGGTCCGTAGTTGGGAGGCTTTGAAAGAACTCATGAGAAGACGATTTGTCCCTCCGCACTTCAAGCAAGAACTATTCCTTCAACTTCAAAAATTGAAACAAGGCTCACTTACGATTGACGAATACTTGACCAAGTTTGAAATTTTAAGGATTCTATACAATGTGGTGAAGCCAATGGAGCAAACCGTTGCTCGTTTCATAAAAGGGCTACATAGAGAGATTGGTGACATTGTGAAATTGCAGTCATATGAAACTCTTGATGATGTTATCCAATTGGCTTTGAAGATAGAAAGACAAGGGAAGAGGAAACTTAATGAAGGCATGACTCGGCCTTTCCAAAGAGCCAATATCTACCAAAAGCCAATTCCAAAGATTGAAGGCAAGCCTAAGACTGTGAAGTATAGTGATGAAAAGAAGCCATTCAATGACAATAGCAAACCGAGATCGAGAGATGTGAAATGTTTCAAATGCTTGGGATTTGGCCACAATGCCTTGCAATGCCCGAATTCAAAAGAGATTATTCTAAGAAGAGAAACTAATGAAGTGGTTAGCAAAGATGAGGAAGAGAGTGTCTACAAAATTAAGAACCTTGTTAGCAATAATGTTTCCCCAATACTTATTCTTGAAGAAAAAGGAAGTTTATGTCAAAACAGAAATTTCCAAGACTTGTTATGAAGATGATAATATTGAAATAAGGGCATCAGGTCTTAAGGAAGGAAAATCTAATGAAGAGGCTATTTCTCAACGTGAAAGTTCAGTTCTCAGAGTGAATTCTGAGATAGGAGAAATAACAACTGAGTTATGTGATGCTCCATTCGGGTTGTCAAAAAAAGAACCATCAGTGTTGATTAGACTTCGAAGGGAGCTTGAAGAATGGGACACAACCATTTCAAATTCCATGAGGTACATGTTATTCAACACATTAACTAATTATTCTTCTAAAATTAGGTGGATCAAAAATCTTGGCCATTTTGAATCGATTATACCACTGCGTATTGGAAATTTCTTTTATGTTGCTGTTAATGGGCCTTCTTCACATATTGAAATGTCAAATGAGGTTGTTGACCTTTCCATGCTTAGCGGTACAACTATAGAGACACTAGTGACTAAAAAGCACCACGGTATTGAGCTTGATTTTCCAGTTGTTAAGAAAAGAGATTATCATAATGGGGATAAATGTCTGAATTTGTGATTAATGATGCTTGCTTGAGTTGTGAAAGAGTTGTTGTTGATTTGATGATAGAAGTCATGTTGATGGACAATCTTGATGTTTTGTTTGAGAACTATTGTGACCCTATTTTCCTACCCCCGCATGATTGTGTTCTTGCCAGTTACACGTCCACTCCCATTGAGCATGCACACCAAGGAAGGTACCTGCCATTAGTTTCCTTAATTACATGGTTCTTTAAAGTTGATTGGATGGGAGATTCCTTTAATGATGGTGTTGTTTTTGAGTTTTGGAAAGAGGGCTTTAATGTTATGGTGGAGGAAACAGATTTTACGATTGAAGATTGTTTTGACGCAGCATTACTACTACTACGTGAAGTGGATTTAGTTTTATGTGAATCCACTATAGCTCTTCCGCCTTTGGCAAAACATGATGGAAAGTCTTCTATAAATGAAGTAATTCTTGGCAGCAACAAAACTATTCCATTTGATCCAGGAGGCAGATTTTTTGAAGACAATCACATATACTCCTTGGATTTGAGGACAAATCCGTTTCAACCCCGGGAGTATGATGTGCCCCAAGGACCTGTCGCTTGAGCCCGAGTTAAGGGCACCTTTATTTCTAACTTTTTATTTGTTTTGTAGGTGTTTAATTTTCTATCCAATTTGGAGGAAAGCTTTATTCAATGTCACAGAGAGGATTTGGTGTATTTGGACTAGTGGATATCATGCAATCATAGAAGAAAATTAGGAGCTGTCCAAATCCGCCTAGAATCTGATCAGCAGATGATCAAGGGTTATTTTGACAACCGAGACGGTGTCGTTTCAACTTTAGTCCTCCATATCAAATGCAGCCAACATAAAGAGCTTTCCAAGGACATATTGAACGCTTTATTTGGGTTTGATTTACTATATCTAATATCCCTTTTTCAGAGACTGATTTTCCAAAATCGGATTTATTGTTTTGTTATTATTAAAGGGCTGTTTAGGTCATTTTCTAATTAGGGTTATTTTAGTCTTTTTTTCCTTTAGTGTACGAACTCTTAGGGTTTTAAAAAGCCCTCTTTGCTGCGAATGAAACAAATTTTGAATTGAAGAAATTTGGAGTTCTCCTTGAAGCCTAGCCGCAGCCACCCTCCCATTTGCACCAATTAATTCACCACCCAAGCAAGGTGCCTCTTGAAGCTTCTCAACCTTCCATCATTGGGATATTGCCTCTTCCAATCTTCATCTTCAAGGTAGGATTGTGGTGTGGAGGCAAGAGAACTATCCAACCTTGGAGAGTGTTGGTGTTCGGCCAACCCTAAAAATCGGCATCTCACTTAGGAGGTCCGCGAAACTCCATTGTTTCTTTCTTATTTCTCGTGAGGCTATTAAGAACTATTCTTCTGATTGATTAAATTATGTTATTGAGGTCTGATATATGTTGGTTGCTGGATAAACTCTTGTGGGAATTATTGAATTAAAGGTGATAATTTTCGGATTAATGTTGAGCTGCTGAATCTGTGATTTTTATTGAATGTTACTATCGCTGATTAGAGCATCTGTTTGATGCTCTTATGACGACCCTCTCTGTTTGAGGTCTTCTAATGATTAGGTCAGGGTTAAGTCAGGAAGTTAATCTCCAAATTTGGGCGTCGTTCGGTATTTGTAGCTCAAGTTATTGCGTTTTTTATCTGCACTGCTAAATCTGTTCTGCTGGAAACAGTTTTCAAGTGGTTATTGAAATTGATAGATCTCCTATTCTAGAACCTTTTTTTGAGTTGAATTTTTGATACAATCTTCTTGATTATATTGAGTTTAAGTCCTCCAAGGTTCCGCTTTAGCTCACATACAGATTTGGAGTTTTATTCAAGTTATTACTGCTGGGTCGATTATTGTTATTTCTCGGGACAAATTTCACCAAGGCTTCTAAGTGTTTCTTGGAACCTGTCACTAGTCGATCGACATTTTGTTGATCGACCACCCCGATCGGCCGCAGTTTCTAAATGGATGATTTATGCATTTTCTCTAGACCATGCAAGTTCCTTACGTGACATATGCATATCATGCATGTCTTCTATATATAAATATAAATAAATAAATACATATATATATATATATATATATATATATCCCTCAATATATATATTTACAGTTGGTAACCATAATTTAAGGTCATAATTGTATTTTCAAACTTTTATGCATCAAAACCTTACATATATATATATATATAAACATTTATGTCATTACTTCCACATTTCCATACTCAATTATATCTAAGTTTCCAATTCTTGCAGTATCCTTACAATATCCAAATACGTCAAATTACGTTCAAATATATTTTCTCTTTGGCCAACACTAGAATTATCCAACTATCCTTATTACAAAATCGTTTCTCTTAACCAATATTTCCAAACAGTTCAATTCCACTACTATCATCCCAATTTATCACATAAGCGTTGTGCTCAACCTAACAAAAATTCGGGATATTACATCTCTCCCCCTTATATAAATTTTTTCGTCAAAATTTGTTTATCACAGATAACTTCACGAATGTACAAAATAGTAACTATAAGCATTTGTAGCATGAAGTACCCAATAATATAATTGTTTCACTCTAATATTTCATAATCCTTTCCAAAGATACAACGTTTCCACTTCTCAAAACTTAATTATTTAATAAAATACTATTTACATTAAAGTCCTTTGATCTTTATTCCTAATTACTAAAAGAGAAAAAACCTTTGCTAAAATCTCTTTCCTTTCATCCAATAGTGTATGACAATTTATGCAATATATCCAACTTTATTGCATCAAAAACTTCACCCAGACCCAGTTATACATTCCACCTTTTTTACTTTTCTTGCACTTCAGTATCAAATGACTCATAAATTCCTAACATTTTCTTAAATACGCATTTCATTTCCTTGTAATTCACTTCCAATGAAAGGTCTCTTGGTCCTTTTATTTCTAGTTGTTCTACTATCAATTGTTGAGATGGCATTTCTACTCCTACATTTCTATTGCACTCAATAACTCTCATTACTTAAAACTCTACATCCTTAAATTTGAGGCTTTTCTATAATGTCCATATAAGGTATCCCTTGAGTAGCTGAAAGCTTCACACCTCGAATCACTTCTAACTTGAGTCTTAGAACAAATTGGTGAACCACGTGTTTAATATCAATTACTAAATGTAACATAAATCGTAACAATGTTACATACATGCTCACACAACCCAAAGTTGTTCGTTCCCAACGAAGCTTAGTAAGTTCTATCAACTTACTCATCCTTATAGTGTGGTTACATTATTCATCCTAGAATATTTCTTTAAATCTTTCTCTCTCTTAAAACACTGTCCAATACCAGCTCTACATTCACCACAAAGTTTCTTGTTACACCATGGGCACAATCGAACATGGAATTTCCAATTAGAGCTACAAGAAGTTCATTTTGCGCAAGTTTATCATTTACAGACCTCTTTTCATTGGCAAAATATCTACTTCGCTACTTTTTCCTATCATTTTCCCATCCACTTGTGATTGAGTTTGTCTATCCTTTTTCAGCTTACAACCCATTTCCTTATGTCTAATAACTAGCATATCCACTTCATCGATCTCTAAAGCTTTTGATACTATCCTAGAGTATAGCACGTCTTTAGTAATATATATCTTAATCCCTCAATACATCTTGGCTTTAAATTTTTGAACTAATTTGGTATACCTTAAGACCATTGGTAGCTACTAAGCTCCTAGCAAATAGGGATAGTGCCTCAAACTTCACTAACCCACCTAACATCTAAGTCCAAGCTATTTTGTTGAGATTCATGTCAAAGAAATATCCTTAAATCGTGTCCAAGTTATTTCTCTCTTGTCCTAATTTGTCTTAATAGTATCTCAGAAAAATCGAACATCCTTCGTCAGCGTGAACACAACACAACTAAGTTTCTCTTGTTCTTCAATCTTGGCATATTTGAAAATACTCCCAACCAAGCGAATCCATTCCTCTATGCCCACTGGATCAGAGATATCACCTTCAAAGTATAGTGGTTTCAATCTTTGAAACCCCTCACATCTTAATCCTCTAAAAGCCATCAGTTGTTGATTTCTCAGTTCTTTGAATTCCCTACAGCATTCCTAAAACAACTGAAAATGGCGCTCCAATGCTTCATCCATTCTACTAATCGTTTCGTCTCTTGGATCTACATTCTGAATTATTTTCCTATTTATTTGTAAGGTAGCGATTAATTTCAGTATGGTATACCTATCTATCTACCATATTCTTAAAATTAAAATTTTTATTTTATCTATTCGTCTTTTCCTACTAGTTTCCCTTGTCTTTCTATTTTCCTACAATAGTGTTGTACTAGTTGGTTCAAAGCATTAGACTACTTGTCCTACAATAATTATATCAGGAAGCACCTAGACTTATCACATTCTTTATTCTAGCCTATAGTAAGGAAAATCTATAATCTATGCATAACACAAAACCTCTAATCTACATATATAACACAAAGTAACAAAATCTATCTACTAATGAAGTAAAGCAATATTCTTACAGTCAATGAAGTATACAAGTCATTCGATGCCGAAGTGTAAGAAAAGTCAAAAAGGTGGAATGTATGACTAGGTCTCGGTGAAGTTTTTGATGTGATAAAGTTGGACATATTGCATAAATTATCATACATTGTTGAATGAAAGGAAACAGATTTTAGCAAAGGCTTTTTCTCATGTAGTAATTAGGAATAAAGATCAAAGGTCGTTAATGTAAATAGTATTTTATTAAATAATTAAGTTTTGTTAAGTGGAAACGTTATATCTTTTGGAAAGAATTATGAAATATTAGAATTAAAAAATTATATTATTGGGTACTTCATGCTACAAATACTTGTAGTTAGTATTTTGTACATTCATGAAGTTATCTGTGATACACAAATTTTGAGGATAAAATTTATATAAGGGGGGAGGGATGTAATATCCCAAACTTTTGTTAGGTTGAGCACAAGGCTTATGTGATAAATTGGGATGATAGGAGTGGAATTGAACTGTTTGGAAATAATCGTTAAGAGAAATGTATTTGGAATAAATGAATTATAATATCCCGTTATGTTCATAATAAGTTTAAAGGAAGGATTAAGATTATTTGTGAATGGGTTGGTGATACTTGGATTTTGAAAAGGTGATATCATGACTGAGTTAGTGATTGGTAGTTAGTGGATTAGTAAGAAAAAATGCACTTGGATATAATAAGGTTGAAGTTATAAGATTTATAATATTTTGGAGTATATTGGATTTAATAAAAGAATAAGGTGGATGAGGAGTTATGGAATATATATATTTATACTTTGAGTATTAAGGGATAAATTTATGGATAATTGGATAATTTAGGTGTTGGCCAAAGAGAAAATATATTTGAACGTAATTGGACGTATTTGGATATTGTAAGGATACTATAAGGATTGGAAGTTTAGATATAATTGAGTATGGAAATGTGGAAGTAGATGACATAAATGTTTTTATATATATATATAAAAGGTTTTGATCTATAAAAGTTTGGAGAAGATGAAATGGTATGAAGAATGTTACAATTACAATTATGACCTTAAATTATGGTTACAAAATATAAATATATATATTATGAGGGATATATATATATTTACATATAGAAGACATGCATGACATGCATATGTCATGTAAGGAATAAACGTTACGTGCATGGTCTGGAGAAAATGCGTAAATCATCCATTTGGAAACTACGGCTGATCAGGGCGGTCGATCAACAAAATGTCGATGGACCGGTGTCAATCGACCTACAGGAAAATGTTGAAGTTTTCTAAAGAAATATGCAAGCATTTTGTTGATGGGCTATTGATCGTCCTTCATAAAAATTGATATGCCGCCATTGTTAAATGTCATCTAGGGATGAGAAATGTCACTGGAACTAGAGTCTTCAACGTCAAAGCTTCATTGATGCATGGAACATTAATATTGTCACCTCTTCATCTTCGGATGGCTGCTGGAAGGACGTTGGTGGATGGCCATTAATTACTGTCACCTGTTAATGGTAATCAAAGTCTTGAGATCAACGATTGATTTTCTAAATGTCTGGATGTCAATGGATGTGTCTCGTGGCCTTCCATCTTCACACGGTCAGTGGCCTATAAATTGATGAGCAAAGGTCGAGAGTTGGGGTGGAGAAAAACTACGCGGAAATTGTACGAAAATGTAAAGGAAACTAGTGTGAGTGGTGAATGTGTTTTACTGCTGTGGAGTATTTCAAATGGAGAAAGAGAAGAGTTTGAGGAAGTTGTCGTGATGTAGCTGATGTGTTTCAGGGAGATTTGTTGGTTTAAAAAGAAGTTGAAACAGTGAGGTGGTTCTGGAATTCTGAAAATAGAAAAAGAATGCGAAGAATAAGAACATAAGGAAAAGGATGAAGGTTATTTACTGTGTATGAGAAGCTGTGACCATGAACAAGTTGTGAAGTATCCAGGAAGGTTCCGTGATTTTGGATAAAGGAGTCACAAAAGTCAGAAATAAAAGGGGGAATTCAATAAGCAACTATGAAGGGAGTACAAAAGTTTTTGGAGGATAAATTATGTGCTAATTTTGTAAAGCTAAGCACACGAGGTAAGAAATAATGCTTTTGTTTTGTCCGAAAGGACCTACATCGTAGGAGTACGGTTTTTATGTAGATTGATATGTTAGTCTTTATTGATGGTTATCTAGTTAGGTTATATTCCTACGTTAGAGTATTAACAGTTGTGATGAAAATGGTTTTCTAGAAATAATATGTCAAGCATAGAAGGTTAGAAGTATAATGTTATAGTATAATAGGAACATACTAAATGTTAATGTTATAGTTGAAGCATAGTATTCTTGTTGATTGTTTATAGTATTGTTTGCATTATATGAACTGTTGTGTGTGACACTTATATAGATATGTTAATAGAATGTACGTCATGTATTTCATGTGATAATAATGAAGATAAGAATGGTGTTTGTACTTGGGTTCAAAAATTGAAGAGGTTGTTTACACATAGAATAAACTTGTTTGAGTAAATTCAGAAACTTAAGAGGTTGCTCTTACTCAACGGGTGGGGAGTTTGGATGCTGAAGAGGTTGCTCTTACCTAACGGTAAATGGTAATAAATGTAAATGTAGGTGGATCTTTTTTGACTGGGTTCGAAAACTGAAGAAATTGTTCTCATGTAAAAACAAATCCAAGTGGTGAGTTCAGAAACTGAAGAGGTTGCTCTCACCCAACTTACAATGGTATATGAAACTAAAGCATGTAGAATTGTCATAGAGTTAAGGTTGCATTACATTTATTCCTTATTGGGCAATAGGCTCATTATTCCTCCTATGATGTAGGTATGCAAAGGATCAAAGATAATAGCAGTCGATGAAGCATTTATACGTTGCGGGCTTGGCAGCTGGTTAGGCAAAAAGGTTTAAAGAAGAAATGAAATGTTTGAAAGTATGACCTTGTTATGGTGTTATGTTACATTAAGTAGATTTTCAAATGAAATGTTTCAGTCGATGAAGCAATAATTTCTGTTATTGCAATGTTTTAAGGTTTTACAGTACGAAATGTTTTAAGTGATAAATGGTTTAACAAAAAGGAAATTATTTATGCAATTCTTATTTAAGTTAGTTTTCAAATGAAAAGTCTTCCGCTGTGATTTTGAAACAAAAGTTTTAAAAAATCATGAGTTTTAAATTGAAAGAATAAACGGGATGTTACACAAACATTGAACTGGGACATTGGAGGTCTCAGAGAATTGTCACTGCTTGGAATCTAATCCTCGAGTAGACAAGCTCTCGTGACCCGACAGAGGAATGGCATAATCTCGAGTCTACCCAGTTAGATCCGAAACTACCTCCCCAACCTCCAATTCCCTTACATTCATTTACTTTATTTGTTTCTCTCCCCCATGTAATGCATGTGAATACCAACCCAAACATGGCATTGCTAATTATTTCTATTATCATGATGCATGTTAATGCGGCACAATTATCACATCAGTATCATTTAATAGGAAATGAAACGAATCTAATTAATAGAGTTCAAGCCAACAACCAAAACCAAATTAACAACCTTTATTATCAAGCAACATATTATAGCACAACGGTTATAAGCAATAATCCAATTAACTAAACTTCACGGATTAAATAACGGAGAGCTAACGTAAGGCAATATAATGTGATTTCAAATAGAATGACATAATTTTAAATGGAAATATAGCAATAAAACATGGAACTTGGTAAGAACTACTAGCATGCTATCACATGGAGTAATGTTCTAAAACACGATATTTCAAAGTTATCTAAATATGAGCTAACAATTTGTTTCATTAACAATGAGGTAATATATGATGGATTACAAGCCAACACAGTAGTATTTTAAGTACAGCAGCTAAACATTGGCATTAACATGCAATATTAGATCAACAAGTCGACGACATGAGATGAACATAGGCATAATGAACAGAGGCAGCATAATATCTAGGAGAGAAAACATTATTGCAGAGTATATTCAAGCTTTATAATTGACAGATGCATTATCCAACAATCAATGGTATAAAGAAGAATTAAACTCAAAGCAACGGAGTCTAATAAACCTAAAGCTAAACAGGAAATTAACAACTAAAATATTACTTCCAGAGCAACAAGGAATTCCACAGAGAACCAAAAGGAAATTCATGACAGAGGGTTAAATGACAACCAATAATTTCTAAGTTGAAGGTCAAGAGAGCAATAAAATCAAAACTACACAGTTTATACAGTTCATAGTAGGAGTCATCTACAAAACAATAAGGAATTCTCTACACAGCTATTTTACATTAAACAAGGAGCATTATCAACTAGTGTGCAAATTTAGGCGTGGATATTTACTACGGCAATTCAGTGTTCTTAACCAATAGTAGAGTGATTAAGATATACTACTAATGTGTGAGAGTTAAATTAGCAATGCTACTCTAATTAATAAGTCAGAGAACAATATTGCTTAAATTCACAGATTTATGCTGTTATTCCCCGAATATTTTCCTGGTCCTTCGATGTGTTAAATTTGGATAACTAATACATATGCATATTATATCATATTTCATGTGGATACGCATCAAATTATGCTTAAAAGTATAAGGTTAATGTTGAAAATTCATCTAAGTGTGAAAAGTTAAGAAAAACATGTAGAGAGAGTTTTCGGACGCCTCGGTCTCGTCCAAAAATGGGCTCGAATGACACGGATGTCGTTGAATTGAATCTGTACAATTTTCTGGGAGATTTCAGAAGCCTCTGTCTTGTCCAAAAATGGGCGCGGACGATGCGGACGTTGTCGAAACGAATCTGTATTGAATTTTACGAGATTTCGGAAGCATGGATCTCGTCTGAAATCTGGCGCGGACGCCTAGTAACGTTTGAAAAGTCAAAAATATCTGAGAAACCCATTTAAATCTCTCTTCTCTCTCTTCCGATTTCATATTTTACAAGATGATTCTCTCCCTTCCTGCCTCCCTGTAGATGCCTATACCTCTCCCATCAATGTGGAAGCTTTCCACGTGGATCTTCACTAATGGACCTCTCCTCCTTGAATTGAGAAATGATTAGCTCCTTTTTCTACAGTCTGCAGCTTATACCCTGCAGGTACCAGTGTTCTTCCTCTCTTTCTTCTATATAGCTAAGTCTTCTCCCCTGTATTTCCTCTCTAGAAAATGTGAGTGAAGTATTGTGTAATGAAGTGTGAAGTAAATTGTGGAATTAAGTGAAGTGTAGTGAGTGTGGAGTGATTTTGGGGTGTTACTCTGGCTGGAAGGTTGCTGCCCAACCATGAAGTGGAGCAAGGTAAGTGTCAAATGTAGGATCGATATACACCTATAGAGGGGGGGTGGATATAGCGTTTCTAATATTTTCGTGCGATATTTTAATCTTTAATAACCCTAAGTGATTTAATGCATATAATTAAATTATCAATAACAAATATATGCAATAATGTAAAGAGTAAGGGTTAGAGAAGGTGCACATAATATTTGCTTACGCGGTTCAACAAACTCACCTACGTCCATGCTTCAAGGTTCACTTGGAGATACACTAAGTAATTGGCTTTCGGGTGCCAATAAAACCGTTTACAAATTGACTATTAAACGTGGAGTCACCCTTGACTAATTATAAGGTCATCAACCTTAGACTCTTACGAATCGTCACCCTAAATTTGACTATTGTAGGGCGTCACCCTAGTATGATGAATTCTTAGGGAATCACCCATTACAATCAAGCACAATATTAAACTTGGAAATTTAAAGCTCAAATCTAGCTAATCCAAGTTCTCCCAAATTAACTCGCAAGTTTAAGTGTGGGGAGAATTGGATATACAACAATAGTTCACAGTGATTAGAATCGCGTATTAAATTCGGCAGGGCTTCGCCACGATTCCCGGTTTCTTATGGAGAGCTTGGAGTGTTCTCATATTTATAAACACTGCACTTTCGGACGTCCTCAGCGTCCACATCATTCGCATGACCGTTGGGAAAAAACTTGCCCATTGAGAAAAATAGCCGTTGCACAATTCTGGGCATTTGCGGACGCCATTCTCATCGTCTGCTGTGTCTACATCTATCGTCCGTGTTTTCCATAGAAAAGAACAGATTCAAATCAGACACCAATTCTTGCGTCCTCATCGTCCGTTTTTCTCACTGAATTTGACAGAGGCAAATCGGACGCTAATTCTTGCGTCCGCAGAGTCCGCTGCGTCCGCGCCCTCACAGATTTGTTGTGGACGTCAAACCATCGTCCTCTTCTTCGCTTCAAGTCCGCACTTCTGAAGGGTTGCGGACGCCATTTCACGTCTGCATCGTCCGCGTGAGTCGTCCTCAACAGCACAAGCTACTTCATACTTTCACAGAATTTTTCCTTTAAGTCATTCGAACCTTCCATTCTCCTTCATAGACTTAGAGAACCACATTAAACATTCCCAATACCCTTGATCAAGGGTATTCTCAATTTAATCGATAAATATGATATATAAGAATTCAATGTATAAACAACTTTTGCACTTTATTAAATTTCTCATCATCTAGATCACATAGTCTAAACAATCTCCCTTATTGATAATGTCCAAAACATATAAAATTGTTTATATCCAAACCTAAGCATGTGCCTCAAATATTGCATATTTGATTTACTCAATTAAGTTATGCAATTTATCCACCAATTAATCCAAGCCACCTGCTACTAAAGTACAACTTATTGATTTACTAAATTAACACACAATTTAGTCATCAACTTAGCCTAACAAAAAGGGTAACAATCTCCCCCTTTTTGATGAAGACAAAATCCAATAAGTTGTTTAACCTAAAACTAAGCATTTGCATATAACTATTGCATATTAGAATTCTCCAAATAAGTTATGCAATATATCAACAATGAATCCATGCAACATGCTACTAACATACAACTTATATATCCTTCTCTCCCTTTTTGTCATAATCAAAAAGTAACTCTAGGGGAGGAGAGTTCAAACACAATCATGAAATATTATTAAAATAAGATTAACAACAATAAAATAAATTCTCCCCCTTTTTCAAGTAATCTATCCAATAATTAAACCATTGAGGGAATTATCATTAGAATCCAAAGATAATTTCAACAAATAATTCTATTGAAAACAAATTTCTCCCCCTTAATCAAGAAGTTAATCCACAAATCAAACAAAGGAGGAAAATAAGTATTAACATTGAATATATAATTTAATTACTCCAAGAGCAATTATCAACAAGTTAAAACTATCTCTCCTCTTAATCAATGAATCTAACCAAGAAGCAAACCATGGAGAGAAATATATATTCAATTTCAATTTGTGGTTAAAAGAAAAATACCAATTGTAAATAACCATAATCACAAAGATTTAACAAAAATATTCTCCCTCTTTTGTATTAAGCATAGAAACTCACTTGAGGGAATATAAACATTAAAGTTCAATGAGTGGTAAAAGATAAGATATCAATTTAAGCAACCACAATTACAATTCAATAAAAGATATCATCCCTCTTTGTCATTAAGTATACATACACATTTGAGGGAATTATGCATTTAAGTCCAAACAATAGACACCAAAAAGAATGAGATTCAAGAAACTAGAAATCAAACGTAAGAACTAGAATCCATTTAAGTTCAAGAATTATAAACACATGTTCACATTCTAACAAGTGATACCTATTTAAGAATTAAGAAATTAACGAAGGATACCAATTGATAATTTACAATTTGAAGCAAAACAATTTTTTCAAATAATTATACCAATTGTAAATTCAAAGTTAAAATCAAATCATTTGTGCTAAGTATTGATACCAATTGTAAGTTGAAAGAGATTTCTAAGAGAGATACCAATGTGTTAAATCGAAATCAACTCAAATATCTCTTCCCCAATGTTAATCAAAACAACAACATAATGGGGATATACCACACATTTAAAATATTTGCTCTCCCCCTTAGAGCAACAATAAAACAAATTTAAATATTTCTCTCCCTCTTTAAAATTTTCAACAAGGATATAAGAGGGTAACTAAACAAGAGATAGAACCATCCAAGTTTAAACAAAATATATACCAATTGAGAAACAATCTATGAATGAGTTTCAATTTGAAAAGTAAATTTTCTCCCCCTATCCTTATGCACATAGTCAAATAGTTGGGGAATCTAAATAGGATACCAAATGAAAATCCAAAGAATATTATACGAATTGTAGAGAAAAATGATTTCATTGATACCAAAACAAAAACAATTTCACATTTGATACCAATTAAAGATTAAGTTCAAAGATTTCAATTGTTGAAATTCAATTCTAAAAATAAAGATTGATACCAATTTAAAATTTCAAAGTATAGAGAAATTGAAGATACCAATTGAAGAAATAAAATCCAATTTTCAAAAATACTAATTGATATAAACTATCTTTCAAAGATATTCAAGGTAAGAACTATTTTTCTCCCCCTAAATCATTGCATTCAATTAAAACATTGGGGATGGAAATCCAAGATAGATACCAATTGTAGAAGTTTAAAACAAAACAATTATTGATAACGATTGTGTGATTTCAAATCAATGGAGAATATTGATATCAATTTGAAAAACAACTACAAAACTTCTTCCCCTTTATAGATCTCAAAACTAAAAACATTTGGGGAAACAAAGTTATCAAACAAAACAATAAGAATTTCTTCCTCTAAACTCTCAATGTCAAACAAATTCAAATCTCTCATTCTTTGCATTAATCAAGTTAGATTCAAAGAAGAGTTATCAAAGTCTACCCTACAAGTGGAAATATATTTATCAAAAGCTAAAAAAAAAAACTTAACATATTTTACAACAAGTCAATAGTTTAAAAACAATTCTTAGCAATTTTATTTTCTCCCATTTATCATTATGAATAGGCAAATTCAATCAAAATGAGAAGTCCACGACAAATTTTTTAAAAGGCAAAATAATTTACACCATAGCAATGATCTCTCCCTTTAAAAAAAAAAAAGAAAATCAATTCAAGGAAGTGTTCTAAATTTTCAAGAATGGAACATCTGTCTAAACAATTTATGTCTTCCCCTTTTTATCTATAGCAAAATCAATCCAAAAAGGGAAAAACAACAAATCAAAATTAATATCCTACAATTAAATATATAAAACTAGAAAGCTAATTGTTGGAGGCCAAATCTCAAGCAACAACAAATAATTCAAAAAGAATTTTGCAAAATTTAACTTAGAGATACCAATTGTAAAATACAAAATCAAACCTACAAGCACACTAGCAATATCATCCATTCCAAACTCAAGAAAAAAATGAAAATAAGTTCGAAGCTATGTATTGAAGAATTCTAGTCAATTCAATTTTAATAAGAAATAGAAAGTCAAATTAAACCACTTTTCAAATCTAATCTATTCATTTTAATTCAAATAGAAACCCAAACAAATTTAATTTTTCCTTTTAAATCAATGATTAAAATAAAATCTATAGAGATTTTCAAAATTTAAACTAAGAGTGGAAGCCAACTTAGCAAAATTAAAACATTTGTATTTTTCTCTCCCTATATCAATAGTTAATTTTTAGTTCAAGAGAGAAATACACAAGTCAAAGAAAAAAAAAAGAGTATCCAACATAGATTGGCACAATCATAATATCTTTATCATTGTGCTTGACAAAAAGAGTGGAATTTACTTTTCCTATTTTGAAATCTCTCTTTTTCAAAAATTTGCTTAATCTCTCATACCAAGCTCTTGGTGCTTGCTTAAGTCCATATAGAGCCTTATGAAGTTTATATACATAATCAAGCTTATCATAAACTTCAAATCCTAAAGGTTGCTCAACATAGACTAAGCAATTCAATATATTCAAAATAGAAGTTCACTTGTTGGAATACAATTTTCAAACTCAAAAATATGAATTGAAGATAGACAAGTTTCTCTTCCATTTGATAATAAACACAATTTATAGGCATGGAAGAACAATCATCAAAGTCGAAATTTAACAATTTTGAACAAGTCAATGATTTAATCAACTCTCAACAATTATATTTTCTCCCCCAATTTGTTATTCAAATTCAATTTAAGAGAGAAATCAACAAAGCCACATAATTAACAAATTTTCTACCCTCTCCCCTTATCTCAAGCTAATTTTAATTCATGGGAGAAGTATATTTTCAAAAAGACAAAGCAATTTATTCTAAACAATCATCCAACTTAACATTCAACAATCCAATATTTGCAGTAGCATGTTCAATTTAGAGACTAGGTTGTTGGAATACAAACCATCAAAATATAGATTGAAGGAATAAAGACTTCTCAATTCCTAGATATCAAATGAAGACATAAACAAATTTACAACCTATGATATCTATCAATTCACTCCAAAAACAAAATCAATTTATCTCAAAGCAATCATAAATAAACAAAATTAAACATCTAACACTCTTTCAAAGATATACAATTTAGAATCCAATTGTTGGAACCATTCATCAAAATACTAATTGAATGAATAAAACATATTTCAACCTATATATGTAAAAAGATTAAAGCTAACAATTAATCCAAGAAGATTATGTACTGATCAAGGTTAAAACACTTTCAATCCCAAATCAAGAATTGAATCAATCTATGCTTTAATCCCAAGAAAAATAAAGATTGAATCAATCAATAATATAATCCATTCTAATTCATCAAACTCTAAATACTAATCCAAATCAAATTCCACACTTAAATTCAATTATAACAAAGAGATTGTGTACCTCTAAGATGTTTATTTTCATTACCGCATTTGAGGCATTCCTTGAAGCTTCTCCTCTTTTGTATTGGATATTAAAGTATCCAAATCCATTTAAGTCATTAGGAGAATCTCCAACCTACAACAAAAATCATTTTGCAAATTTTGGTACCCAAGCCATTTTTGGTCCATTTGTTATAGGTTTGGTTCCTTTAGGAACCCACACAAATTTAGAATTTAAATTGGATTTAGAATTTAAATTAGACTTAGATTTAAAATTCACATTCAAAGAATAAGCAACTTTAGAATTAAAGGTTGATTTCACATTAGTATTTAATTTTAAGGGCTAACAAAATGATTTATGTCCAACACAATTGCAAGATTTACAAGTAGAAGATCTAACAAATAAATTATTATAATTCTTCTTTTCAAAGGGTTTATATCCAATACCGGCTTTATCAAAAGTAACCCTTTGAGAATTCAAGAGCATATTTAAATTTTTGCTCCCATTTGTGAATTTAAGTATAACCAAGTTTAAATCATCATTTTTAACTTTCAATTCACCAATATTAATCTCAAGAGATTTAATTGTATCATTAGCATCTAGAGTAGATTTAGATTTAGCATTCAAAGATTCAATCTCTTTTTCATGTGATTTGATCAAAATATTCAAATTATCATTTCTAATGTTCAAATCACAAATCTCATGTTCATGACATTTAATAGTAGTAATCAAATCACCATTTTTAACATTCAATGAGTTAATTTCCTTTTCATGTGATTTGATAGTTGTATTCAACTTTTCATTCAACAATTTCACATCACTAATTTCATGCTTATTACATTTAATAGTAGAAATCAATCTATCATTCACCAATTTTAAGTTATTGCTATCATGCTCAAGAGATTCAAAGGAAGATTTAGACTCATCAATCGTACTCTTTAACTCTACAATTTGATCATCAAGAGATTTATTCAAAATAGTATGCTTTTTGATCAAATTATTTTTCTCATTTTTCAACAATTTATATTTATCTTTGAGCTCATTAAAACTATCTAGCAATTCATTAAATACATCATTATCAGCTTCACAATTTGAATCGGAATTGCTATAATAATCGTTTACCTCAATATCGTTGGCCATGAAACATACGTTGATCTCTTCCTCCTCTTTTTCGGAGGATGAGCTTTCTCCACTTTCAATCTTTTGGTTTGTGCCTACATGTGTTAGCTCAAGAGATTTCCAAATATCATAAGCACTAACATATGATTGAACTCTATCAAATTCATTTTTACTCAAGGCACTATATAAGATATTCATGGCTTTAGCAATTAAATTCCAATTTTGTTTATCTACAACATTGAAATCACAAGTTGGTCTAGGAAGAATTAATCCCTTTTCAATGATTTTGTATAAAAAGAAATCAATAGATTGTATAAATATTTTCATTCTACACTTCCAATAAAGATAATTACTACCATCAAAATGTGGATGTGTAGATGTGCATTGACTTTCAACAATAATCAATTATAAACATTAGAATTGATCAAAGTTATTCTCAATAAATTTCAACAAAAAATTCAATAAGAAAATTTTTCAATAGATGCAACTCAACAAATATGAGCAATGTGCACAATCAACAAAATATCACACAAAAATTTAAATACCTGCTCTGATACCAATTGTAGGATCGATATACGCCTATAGAGGGGGGGGGGGTGAATATAGCGTTTCTAATATTTTCGTGCGATATTTTAATCTCTAATAACCCTAACTGATTTAATGCATATAATTAAATTATCAATAACAAATATATGCAATAATGTAAAGAGTAAGGGTTAGAGAAGGTGCACAATATTTGTTTACACGGTTCGGCAAACTCGCCTACATCCGAGCTCAACGGTTCACTTGTAGATACACTAAGTAATTGGCTTTCAGGTGCCAATAAAACCGTTTACAAATTGACTATTAAACGGAGAGTCACCCTTGACTAATTATAAGGTCGTCAACCTTAGACTCTTACGAGTCGTCACCCTAAATTTGACTATTGCGGGGCGTCACCCTAGTATGATGAATTCTTAGGGAATCACCCTTTACAATCAAGCACAATATTAAACTTGGAAATTTAAATCTCAAATCTAGCTAATCCAAGTTCTCCCAAATTAACTCGTAAGTTTAAGTGTGGGAGAATTGGATATACAATAATAGCTCACAGTGATTAGAATCGCGTATTAAATTCGACAGGGCTTCACAACGATTCCCAGTTCATTATGGAGAGCTTGGAGTATTCTCATATATTATAAACACTGCACTTCCGGACATCATCAGCGTCCGCATCGTCTGCATGACCATTGGGAAAAAAATTGCCCGTTGAGAAAAATAGCCGTTGCAAATTCTGGGCATTTGCAGACGCCATTCTCATCGTCTGCTGCGTCCACATCTATCATCCGCGTCTTCCATAGAACAGAACAAATTCAAATCAGATGCCAATTCTTGTGTCCTCATCATCCGCGACCATCGTCTGCTTTTCTCACTGAATTGGACAGAGGCAAATCGGACGCTAATTCTTGCGTCCGTAGAGTCCGCCGCGTCCACGTCCTCACAGATTTTTTGGGGATGCCAAACCATCGTCCTCTTATTCGCTTCAAGTCCGCACTTCTGAAGGGTTGAGGACGCCATTTCACGTCCGCATCGTCCGCGTGAGTCGTCCTCAACAGCACAAGCTACTTCATACTTTCACATAATGTTTCCTTTAAGTCATTCGAACCTTCCATTCTCCTGCATAGACTTAGAGAACCACATTAAACATTCCCAATACCCTTGATCAAGGGTATTCTCAATTTAATCGATAAATATGATATATAAGAATTCAATGTATAAACAACTTTTGCACTTTATTAAATTTCACACTATCTAGATCACATAGTCTAAACAATCTCCCTTATTGATGATGTCCAAAACATATAAAGTTGTTTATATCCAAACCTAAGCATGTGCCTCAAATATTGCATATTTGATTTACTCAATTAAGTTATGCAATTTATCCACCAATTAATCCAAGCCACATGCTACTAAAATACAACTTATTGATTTACTAAATTAACACACAATTTAGTCATCATTAAAATAAAACTTAGCATAACAAAAAGGCTAACATAAAATTGCTGGTTTCGTTATGGATCACCTATAGGGTCAGGATTGAATTGGAGAGTTGAAACTAATGCTATCTTTGCTTAGGAAACGTGTGAAGAATTAAGCTGTTGGAACTCTTTCCCTTGACGACTGTTGGGCTGTTGTAATTATTGTTAGGCTGCTGGAGAATCAAGGTAAGGTTCCATCTCATTTTAAACTCTGTTTGGAACGTTCAGTTTTGTTTTTGATATCTGAATTGGATGATGTATATTGCCTCTGTTTCATTACGGGATTATTGATGAAAATGCCTCTGTTTAAATTAGATTGCGCTGAAGTTTTCTGCAATGTTGAGTGTTGGTTCTTACTGGTTAATGTCGTGAGAGTTTTGATCTATTTGATGGGAGAATGCTGATAGTTTTGGCCTCTGTTTGCTACAAATTTTACAGCGTAATGTTGACGATATTTAGGACTTACAGTTTTGTTAAATGCTCTTGAGGATGGCCTGAATAAGCTGTAGGGTTGGTGCTCTATTATTGGTTTGGGATCTGAATATATTTTGCCTTTGATGTGGGTAAGCCGTGGTTAATAGTATTGGTTTTGTTGACTGTAATTAAATGAAATTCACTTACTAATGGACAAAGGAAAATGATTTTGTGTCCAATTCGGTTGTAGCTTTCACATGATTGTCTGAGGGTAATAATCTGTGAATGAGGTGATGGATTTTTAAAGTGATGCTTGTTGGTTGTGTGTAGTTTATGCTCCCTGTTTAGAATGGATGGAACCTTTAATTGAAATTCTATTGTGAGGATTGGTCATGCTGAACTCTTTGCAAGTAATGAACTGTGGAAGTGAGATTAATAGTATGTAATTAATGATAGTTTATTTAATGGTTTTGAAGGTACTATGGCGATTGACATTATCGTATTGAAGATGCCAGGTAAGTTGATACTTACTGAGTTTTGGTCTTTGGACCCTATATCGCAAGAGCTAGGACTGCATGTTGTGTCTTCTTTTAATGATATATTTATTAGACATTTGTACGATCATATAGGACTGTAGGTATTCATAGTCATATTGTATGTCATACTTAATATATGTAAATAGGCGTGTGGGGGTTCGGGTGATCGGTGACACTTCCATACAGTAGTATTCCTCCTACGTAGGGAGTGGTAGGTTTAGAGTTTGCTACGTGGAAGATGGGTTCACCTTTACCCCGTTCTGAAACCCCCAACGTCTTTAACAAAAGTGAGGATACCAGCATGTGGAACACCCTCAATGGATATATCTCCCCATCGGAGTGAAATGGTTCAACCACATGACCCTGGGAGTATTCCACCCTAACTTCCAAAAGAGATACGGTCCTCTTCTGTAATGCATCGTCTGATCATGCATCATATCTGCCTTTCGTTTTCTTATATAACTTACTGAGCAATAGGCTTATTAGTCTAGGTCTTGTAATATAGGTATCGTACAAAATACAGGAGCATAGGTCAAAGACAGTTGATGAAGGATTTGCACGGGTGGATCTTGTGGCTAGCTGGGCTAAAGAATTAAAAAGAAATTGTTTGAAAAAGGGTTGGTAAACTATTTAATATTCTTTGACGTATTGTTTTAATTCCGCTGCGTTTTGTAAAAATGATTTAATTACTTCTTCTACAATTGATAAACGTTTTAAGTAAAGAGTTTTAACGCTCGGGTTTTTATAGAAAAAGAATACTCTGATTTTATAAAAGAAAAAGTTTTAAATTTAACGCGATTTTAAAGTAAATAAAAACTGGGTCGTTACATATGCACTAAATAACGAAACTAATAAGGTAGTTATATGGTAGGAAGTATAATTATGCAGATCTTATGAACTTAACAAAGAGCAATATCAACAAGTATACGAAAGTGAGGCTTTGAGTAGCATCAACTTATATGAGCAGGAGCAACACTAAACATTTCACAGAAGGTATATTCAGTCAATTAACAAGAGAATACTGCTTGTAGCGTAGGCCTCCACTTGCCTCGACTCAATCCCACTTCTGACCTCACAATCACCAACAATTGAAGATTTCCTACACTAGACAACCACAGTGACGAGAAGTCCAAAACCAGCAGCTAAATCTCATTCCTTCACACCAACAATTCACCAAAAATGGCAGAGTGCTCACTCTTTCTTCACAAACTCTCTCTTCCTTACACTCAGTCGCGCTCTCAGCAAAGAAGAAAATGACCCGAGACCATCACATGCTCAACCATCTAAGCAAGGAGAACTGCCAGTAGAAGTGAGGGTTGATAGACAATCACCTAGACCAAGGGAGGAGGTCTAGTATGACGATGACACATAGAAAGCTCCATATTTTCTCAGGAAAACTTCGGAAAACAAAGAAAAATGGCAGCAATAGAAGTAGCGTTTATGTTAAAATCGAACTTTTTGGTTGAGGAAGTTGACCGAACCGTCAACCGTACATCGACCTATTATTCTAATTTCGACTCTATTTTTCATTTCGGTTTAGAAATTCGACCAAAGCATCAACCGAATAATCAGACCAAAAAATAGAAATGCAATCTATAATGCATTTTGGTCGAGACATTCGACCACGACCTCAACCGCGAGGCGACCAAAAAATAAAAATGCACTCTGTAATGCATTTCGGTCGCGATATGTGACCGCGACCAAGACTGCCGTCCAACCGAAACCAGAAATGCAATCTGTGATTCCTTTCGGTCGCGATATGAAAAATCTGAGATTTTAAAAATGCCATGTGTAAATTTTTCGTGAATTTTCTATCAAATGTAAAAGAATTGACCTATATTGTCGCATAGCAGCGACGTGTACGTTTTTTAGTAAAACGGTCAAATTGTGTTTTTCCGAGTGGGAACCTATTTTTCAAAAATGTTTTTGGTAAATTATTTCTAATAAGAAATTATTTTTGGTTGGCGTTTTGAATGAATCGAGTTTTAAAATGGAAATTGAGTTTTGATTTATATAATATATATATATATATATATATATATATTATATTATTTTGTAAATAAACTTTTACAAAAATTTATTAATGAACTCCGTTGGTTTCCTGAAATATTTGTTACTATCCTTACTCTTCACCTTGTACATGTTTCCTTTGTCATTTCCTTCTATGTACATTGCTATTAATGTTCAACAAATAAATAACGATGAAAAAAAAGAATGGGATCTAAACACTCCGAAGGAAAACGTGAATGGGAATGAGAACCATGGCTGAAATGTGAAAGAAAGATGAAAGTAATGAATGACCATTGCTATGACCTTATTTCGATGTTCATTTACTCTGTGAGAAATGATAAATAACTCTAGAAATCATGAGATCTCCTGGTGATACAACCTTTGTTATTTTTATGCTATGCTTTTATTAAACACAGTTTATTCTTCTATTCGCTGCACGCATGTTTTCATTATTACAACTATCTATAATCTTTAAACAAGCCTGCTACGTTGTTACGTTTTCATAAATCCTCACTGCCTTGGATATCGCATGAGAAGCATGTTATTGTTGTTCTACATAATTCATTCTCACTGCTGTTATTATGGTATAGGAAACATGTAGCTCCACTGTAAATTACTCTTGCTATATAGAACTTTTGTCATCATTTAAAGTACGTCTGCTATTATATTCAATTAGAAGCATGTTCACTTGTTCTAATTTCCTGCCGTTTTTAATCAACTAGAAGCATGCATAGTTATTTATGATTCTGCGATTATATTCGATTAAAGCATGTTTAGCCAAGTGTGTTCTTTTCGCTGTCATAGTCAATTAGAAATATGTTTAGCTGTATACATTTTCGCTGTCTCGTTTAGTCAGTAAAAGCACGTTAGTTCTTTTGTGTGGTCGCTCAAAAAGCATGATTAGATGTTATAAGTTGTTGCTGTATTTAGAGTGTTTAAAGCATTATTCGTTGTTAGTTTTGCCTTTGTTATCGTCGAAGCATGATTCGTTGTTACTTTCGCTGTATATCATCGTTGATTTATTGAATAATTCAACACCTGAATTGTAGTATTTCCTACTGCTGTAGTTGATTAAAGAACAACTGTTTTAATTTCCGGCTGTATAGTCGATAATAAGCATATATTGCCATCTTAAATTCAATATGTGTTCACTGCTGATCTCTTTAGAGTTACAGAGCATCATCGTGTTCTAATTCGATATTAATTCGTTACTCTCTGCCGTCGTTACTTCCATTATGTAAAGCATGTTCCGTCCTTGGTTATTGGACATTAATTGTTTTATTGGACATTAATAGTATGCTAGTTTCCATCTTGTGGGGAATACGTCATCGTTACTTTCGTTATGTAAATCATGTGCCATTATTCGTGTTACTCATTGTTTATTTTGAATCCCTTAAGCATTGTTATTTACTTTTCATATGTGCTTTATTTAATTGAAAGTGCTAGGTAGTATTCACGTTAATAGAAACCAAGTAGGGGCGCCTCCTAGGGGTGGTTCCCACATGTATGAGTGAGGAAAAATGCTAAGAACAAGAATGTTCAGGGTGGGCTGGATACGCCCATCAACGAAGAAACCCTATGGTGGGATACGCCGAAAGGGAAGAAACTCTCGAAGGCGGGATACAATGGAAAGGGAAGAAACTCTCGAAGGTGGGATACACTGGAAAGGGGAGAAACTTTGAAGGTGAGATACGCTGGAAAAGGGACGATCGGGGAGTTGAGGTAGATGGGTAGTCCAGATCTAGCCTAGCAGCTAGGATACACCCTTACCTAGTGGGGAAAAGGACTAGCTTGCGTACAGGAGATTAGAAGCAGATTAACTAGGCCATTTTAAAGGATAAGCTCCAATCTCCAACTCGATATACGAGTAAAGAACGAACGAAGAATGAACAAAATGGAAAGATTTGTTTTGGGTGGCCCCCACTCCAAGAAGAATTAAAGAGAGAGAACTAAATAAATTGTTTTCCCCTATCTCCTTACTGGGCGAAAGCTCACATCCTTACTTGTGGTGTAGGTAATGAAGTGATTATGCCAGGAGCTCTAGAGGAGGCCATTCTGGTTGGGCTAGCGGTAGGTCCGAATGAGATACCAGCAGAGTAGTAGTACGGCTTCAAGGAAGTAAAGTAAAGGAAAATTTTGTAAGGGCTAACGTCGAGTTATTTTCTTTTATGAACGTTAATTACCCCTTTTACCCCTAATTGGATATTTAGTTGGAATATTATGTACACCTTATGTGGAAACTCAAACCTTGGGTTTTTAATCATAAATTCTTATTTTCATAAATTGGATTACTTGTTTAGTGGCATTTTTGTACCTTTTAAGAACGAAAATTTATCGCTTCCGCAAATCATAAATGGTACTTCTTTACTATATAAGTAATGATAAAACGAGCTTTTGTTAACGATCGGATTTTGATCTCTGATTTCTTTATAAAAAGGATTTTTAAGAAAAGCTTAACTTCGTGATATGTTTTAGTGAAACTTAGCGTACATTTTAGAAATGGTCAAGGAATATGAGTCGTTACATGATTCCAACACAGTTAGACGTGGTATTAGAAAAGCTGACCTTGATGCCATCTATTAGTAGCAGATTAAGGAGGCTTAGCAAAATGATGGGGTATGTAAAGATTTCAGATTGAACCCGACGCTACCGAAATATCAACATTTCTCTACGTTTGCTGATAGCATAGTCAAGTATAAGAACCGGTGGTATGTGACAAACAATACGATTGTACGACAAAAGATCTTATGAGAAGGTCACTCTTCTAGTTTCTTTGCACATCCTGGTTGTAATAAGATGTACTGGGATCTTAAAACTCATTACAACTGGCCGAACATGAAGTATGATATTACCGAATTTGTGTCGCTATGCCATGTATGTCAGCGTGTTAAGGTTGAACACCATCGACCGGGTGGGACGCTCTAGCAGTTGTTGATTCCTAAGTGGAAATGGGAGCACATCATCATGGATTTCATTACGAGCTTGCCCAAAATAGCTAGAAGTCACAATGCAGTCTGGGTGATCAAGGATCGATTGACTAAGGTGTCACATTTTCTGCTAGTAGCCATGACATATAAGATGAACCAGTTCGCTAATTTATATGTCAAAGAAAGCATCTGAATTCATGGCATTATAGTTTCTATCGTATCAGATCGGGACCTGGGCTTCACATTGGCATTCTGGAAAAGTTTAAGCAAAGCTATTGGCACTGAACTAAAATTCAGCACAACATTCCACCTTCAAACCGACGGCCAAAGTGAAAGAACAATTCAAACACTAGAGGATATGCTGCGTGCTTATGTTCTTGAATTCTAAGTTGGATGGGGTAAATTCTACCGTTGGCCGAGTGCCCATATAATAACAACTTTCAAGGCACTATAGGGATGACACCCTACGAAGCTCTGTATGGAAGAAAGTGCTGATCCCCCTTATACTGGGATGAAGTAGGCAAAGCTACACTCCAAGGCCCTAAGATAGTACAAAAAGTTGCAAAGTCAGGGGCCCTAATTATGCAGAGAATGTAAGTAGCCTAGAGCCATCAAAAGAGCTACGCAGATAATCGACGACCAGCCCTAGAATTTGATGAAGGAGAAAGTGTATTCTTGAAGATTTCTCCTTTCAAGAGTGTTGTTCATTTCAGAAGAAGGGGTAAGCTCAACCCCAGATATGTGGGGCCCTCTACCATCACAAAGAAAATAGGACCTGTCACTTATCAACTACAGTTGCCAGACTCTATGGCGGTCGTCCACAACCTCTTCCACGTGTCTATGCTCAAAAAGTGTCTGCAGCCGTAATGGGCCCTTCCGATGATATCAAGGTGCAGCCTAGCTTGAGCTACAATTAAAGGCCTATTCAGATTCTTGACTCAAGAGTGAGAGCTAGGACACAAGCAAATTCCGTTGGTCAAGGTCCTATGGCAGAATCACACCCACGAAGAGGCCACTTGGGAAAAAGAAGACAACATGAGGGCCTTGAACCCTGAAATATTCAATAGCTAAATTTTTGGGACCAAAATTTTTGTAAGGGGGGTAGTATGTAATACCCTGATACTAATTGCCTCGCACACGCGATGTAATCAATGTTGGTGAAAATAATTATATATTACATGATGTATTTATACTTGTTAAATTAAGACATTTATTTAAGGGAAAAATATCATGGGAGAAAAGTTTAGTTGAAAAATGTAAAGAAAATGGAAACCTGGCGTATTCAGACACCTGCGGACGCCATGGTGACGAGGTTTGGCGTTCGCACCATCAGATTGAACTTGGGAACAAAGGCAAGATGGATTCTCGCGTCCTGAATTGACCCGATCACGATGCACATGAAGTACGAATGATGCAGACAAGGATGGGATGCGTCTACATTGAATCTATCCAATTCCTAGACACATTCGGACGACATGCAGACGATGCGGATGAGGATGAGATTCATTCAATTTGAATCTATCCAATTCCTGAACACATTTGGACGACATGCGAACGATGCTGACGAGGATGGAATTCGTCCGATTTGAACCTGTCCAATTCCTGGACACATTCGGACGAACGCGAACGCAGCATGTGGACGCCGAAATGCGTCCGAATGTCGCATTCAGACGGTACGGACAAGGCGAGGATGCCATTTCCCATCCATAAACACGAAATTGCCCAGGGAATTTTGCACTTGGGGACAAATGCAGAGGAGACCATCACGTCCGCACTCGTCTGAATTAGTAGAGACCTACGATATGTCAGGATTTAAATCAAACAGCTTGTCGTGAAATCACAGGGCACACGACAGAAAATCTTCTCCTCCGGTCCCAATCGCGTAGGAGTCGCCCTCTAGAGGTGACAATTGGTATCATAAGCCCATCTATTTAGTTTAGCCAAGCTCCCTGCCCTACATCTCTCCTCCTTCTTCTAGTTCAGTGTCTTCCTCTAGAGTGGATTTCCTACGTGGAGAGTAGTTATGGGAGGAAGAAATCGACTGTCCGTGCGTTGGTCCTTCACCTTAGGTAAGGATTTGGGGTAGTCTTGGCCTGTGGAGGCCCTACACCTAAGTAAAGCATGTGTGCATGATGATTGATAGTTGTAGTTTAATCTCTGTGAATTTCTTTGATACCTTATATATTTTCGTACATACTTTACTCTACTTTTACATTAAAGTTTGCTCAAAGTTTGATTTTTTGGATGTTAATATTGATTTTCTGGATGTTAAGCTTGGTGGTGTTGTTTAATCCCCATTGGAGGTTACGCATAATGTGGAATTATGAACTAAGGATTTCATGGTGATTCCTAAGGGTGAATGAGGTAGACTCTGCATGTTACTTCTGATATATGATATTGTTTACCCATAGTATATTGTCCTGCAAATTTGAGCTTGAGTATTCTCTATTGTTCATGGTTTCTGTATAGGCACGTTGTAATGACCCTTTTTTTCGTAATTCCTTAAAATGCGTGAAAATTTGAAACTTTTAATAAATATCTTTTAAAACAAATCAAAGCACGACACTAAAGTCGGATCGCTACTAACCCTTCATTGAACTCATTATAAAAATCAAATTGATGAAATGCAGAAGTGTTATAAAAATCTTGCATTTCAAACATTTCGGAAGCGTAACATTTTAATGAAAGAAACTAACCATTTAATTATAATTTAGAAAACTTAATTTAATCACAATTGTTTCTCTTTTACCCCTTTTATGCCTGGCCAGCCACGAACACTCTTTCGTGAAAATCCTTCATCCCTACTTTATTAAATGATTTTTGTCTTTAGCATTTACTCCCAAGTCTGTGCATTTCTTTTCACGTACGCGTACCTACACCACACCACATGTAATACGTGAGCCTAATGGCCTAGTAAGAAAAAGGATTAATGCAACGTGATATGCCTCTCTTTAGTCCTTTTTGGAATGGGAGCCACCTAAACTAATCCTTTCATTAAGTCATTTGTTTGTTCATTACTTTACTTTCGTTCATTCGTTCGTTACTCGTATATCGAGCAGGAGATTGGAGGATGTCCTTTGAAATGGAATAGTGATCAGATCTAATCTTTTACTTGCAACTAAGTCCCCTCTACCGACAAGGTAGGGAGCTTTGCCTAGTTGTAGGCTAGACCTGCTACCCATCCGCCCCCAACTCCCCATTTTCTTCATTTTCTTTAACATTTTTCCTCACTTATGCATGTACGAGTACCACCACCAAGATGGCTCTCCCTATTACTTTCTATTAACATGATGCATTACCATACATTCTCAATCTAACATGATGCATGATGCATTATAATGCACATTAACAATAATTAAAGTGCGCACATATAGAAAGTAATTGAAAGCAAACCATAATTGAAATTGCGCATAGAATGAATAACAATAATTGAAAGTAAATGAACAGTAAAGTGACGATAAATAAACCTACGATGAATTACGATTAACTCAACATGCTTGTTGAACTAATCTAGACTAAGCATGCTCAATCAGTTAGTATGATTAAATAACACGGAATCATGCCTGTAAATTCGTAATTTCTTATCCTAGTTGATAAATCATGTTTTTATTATAATTAGTTAAACATACTATAATTTAATAATCTAGTTTAGTTACCCTAATTGATTTACATGCTTTTATCCTATCCAACTAATCATGCTTGGGTTTAATAGAAAGTAACATGCTAAGGATAAATAATCATAAGCAAGGTTATAAGGAACACCAAGAAGACCATCACATAGGAAAGATAAAACATATAATCACATAGTCAAGGAAACCTTTCGTTCATTCACGTTTAACTCGTTTCTCTTTCATCTTGTCTACCATTCTCTAGTAAAGTAAAACATCGAATATGGAAGTTACAATAAAAGAAATTACAGAAAAGAGTAATATAAAGAATATAAACAAGGATAGGATTAACACTGTAATTCATTAAAAATACTACGACTACCAAACTAGTTAATTATACATGCTCAAATCTAATTGATTTGTCTAGATAGATTAACATGCTAGTTAAATATCCAGGTTAGTTAACATGAACATGCTAGTTAAATATCCAGGTTACTTAACATGCTCAAGTAGAATTAAAATCATTAATCTACTTAGTTATCCTAGTTAATTTACTTACAATTAATTAGTAAACTAACATGCTTACTAATACTCTCATTTAGTTAATTAACTTAGGTAATTAATATGCTTACTAATTATAATTAACATGCTCACTAGTAATCACATTTAGTTAATTAACCTAGTTAATTAATATGCTCATGGAAGTTATTATAATTACTAGTTTAGGGTTCTAGTCAATTAACCATTAAAAATGCTCAAGGGTGTTCTAATTAATCTACATGTTCAAGAAGGATTAAAGATTTACATGCTTACTATCCTATGCAGAATTATTAGTCTAGTTGCTTGAACATAACAATTATGATTTACGCAAAGAGATTTAACCAAATAAGAAGAAATAGAACCAACAATAGAGCAACGTACGTATCATGAAAGGAAATATAGCACAAGTAAATAACAGCAGGTAAACACTATAAAACATGGTCATCCTTGGAATAATTCTCTATTCGTTCACCCTTTGCAAGTCAAAACTATCATTCCTCAATAAAACATTGATAACAGAACTAACAATAAAGGAAAGTCACAAACTAACAGCAAGAGACAAAGTTATTAACAAAGGAAATCAACAGAGCATCACAAATAAGGCACTTAAATCACACAACCATTAAAGAAATATCACAGAATTATAATGAACTACAGAACACTAACGTAAAACTCACGCACTCTATTTGTGGGTAGGGCCACCACTAGCAAAGACACACCAAAATCCTTACCTCGAAACTTTATCGCGTACTCGTACTTAATCTTTATACTTCTTTTCCTCAATCTTTATCCTTCTTTTCCTCTTCCTATACCTTCATAATTAATAATCACCAAATTAATAATCACTGATTAATACTCTCCAATAGCTGTCCAACGCAACAACAAAAACCAAACTTGTATAGCAATACACCACACCCATTATTCTTCTCCTGAACACAATCCATAGCTCTCCATGTTTCTTAACTTAGCATTTTAAATAATTTACAGAGAAATAATTCACTTTCTAGCACATAACTCTAACCAACAACAGGCAATCACTATTATACTTCCGACAACAGATAACAGAGAGCAATATCCAGTTATTGTCCAAATAAAACCCAAGAGCTAGAAACCAACATATCCAGCAGCCAGTCATAAATAACAAAGCATGAAACTTCACTTGATTAACAGAGGGCTAGATCTAACCTGAAAATAATCACTTAAATCTATTTCTCCTAATGTTATCCTCATAGAAAACAAAGCAGTAACCATTAGGAAATCAAATAGGTTGCTGTAAGTAAACATGTAGCATAACTTCTATCAAGCATGCGATAGACATCAAATCAAAGACTAAGTCCTAGCAGAAACCATGCATCCATAAACACAAGGGAGAATCTTATACCTGAAGAGTATCCGGGAGCAGCCTCTAACATCACAGCAACCCGCTCCCCTTCACCCATGTTTCCCTCTCTGTCCTTAATTTCTCTCAGCCATTGCTGCACCACCAGCTCACCCACACCCATTAACAAATTAGAAACATCCATAAAATCCATTCAGAAGTGGAAGGAATTCTCACCTGGAAAAACACCCGAGGAGCTACACCTGAGAGTTTTCCTTCTCTAGCCTCTCTGTTCCCATTTCTCCTTCTCTTCTGCACTTTTCATCTTACCCAAAGGGACACTCTCTGCCAATTCCCAGAAGGCAGAGAGTGTAGTTCTCCAGCACGCCCGACAGCCACTGCCCAACTTGTACAGACTGTTCCCCAACTCTGCAATACAGAGTGTCCAACCAAATAGGTCAAGCCGGACCCAATCACACAAAGGTCAGAGCACCCGGGTCGGAGCACCCGTCCATGAAAACCCTACCACCACGAGCTCGCTAGATTCTATCCCTACAACACCCTCTAGGCAACACCTGATCAACGTAACACAAAGAAGGAGGAAAACCCAATTGAACATACCTCAAATCATTGCCAAAAAGCATGCCTGCAGGAGATCTGATTATGAGCCCTAGTTATCACATGCCACTCGTTCGCACGCCGCCATCTCCCCTGTCACGAATTCCACCCGCGAGCTCCCTTTCCCTTTCGTGAGCTTCACTCGCCTCTCCTCTCCCTCTCCCTCTCCCTCTCCCTCTCGTCCTCTGGTCTTGCCCGTAAATGGCGAAATGCCATAATAAAATCTCCCCCCCTTTTTTTCAACTGCCTCTTGAACCGGACCAGGCAGCTTGAGCTGGGCCATCTAGTGTGAACCAAACCGGTTCTGTTTCTCTTTTCCATTTAATTAGTTTTTTCCTTCATTTATAAACCCCACTTTCCTTTAACCAATATTAAATATATATTTACGTGTTAACTATCCGTATCGGATATTAACCGACCCAAATTCTAATGCCCGACTTATTCCAAATATCGTTAAAAGATTATTAGAGGTCCAATTTAAATTTCTTAATTCCATTTCCTAAATTGATTTCCATCAATTACCTCCAATAAATTCTCTTAGATTATAACCGAATGGTTACATCCGTGGTAATACCATGATAAATATCCAATTAATCCAATTTATTCTATAAGTCCCCAATAAATCTCATTTTTAATTTAAATCTCCCTCTTTATTTTTATTCAATAAATTCTTAATTTAAAACATTTATAAGTAATCCCAAACATTATAATTTATTTTATTAAATTAGTATTTATTCTAATACCTTAATTTTTCATAATTTGTAATCTTACGAATACGTCCTGGGTAATACGAAGAAAATTATTCGATTAGTCGAAATGTCCCAAATTACTTTTCGATTATCTTTATTAAATTTTGATATAAAAAGTCAGGGTATTACACACGTTTTTCATTGATTTCCTTCTCTATAAGCATGTTGCCCACTATTTACCTTTCCGTATAAACATGTTGTTATTTTCTACATGAGCTTGTTGTTTACTTTCTGTATAAACAAATCATTTATCCTGTGTATAAAACATATCGTTCACTGTTTACCTTCGTTGTTGTCGAGTTCGCTGTTTTGCGTTCTATATAAAGCATGTTGTCCATTGTTTATAGATGGTTATGTCTAGCTACTTTCGGTCAAATTACAAAGCATGTAGCATATTTTCCTACTCGCCGTTACATTTCTATACATATATAGATATTGAATGTCAAATCATAGAGCATGTTAGAAGATTAAATTTTTGTTACTTATTGTCTCTTCTAGCCTTAATGAAAGGCACGTATACTCGATTAGTCGCTATCATCTATTTCGTAGTTGTTGTTGAATGACAAGAAATGTATGCTCATTTGTGTCATTGCTATATCTTCGTACTTGTTGTCAAATTATGAAGCATGTTGTTCATACCTTGCTATCATTATGTTCGCTGCTTTGTTTTTAGTATTAAGCGTGTTATCTTCTGTATAAAGCGTGTTATTTTCTATGTAAAGCATATTAGTATATTTTATTTGTTGATAAACTGTAGAGCGCATTTGTCCGTTTTAATTTGCTACTTATATTAATTATTGTACGCTGCTATATATTGTCATTTAAAAAGCATGTTCAGTCGTTATATTTCGTTGTCGTACGCAGCTGCATGTTATTGTTTAAGAAGCATGATTTATTATTCAATGCCACTATTTTACGCTACCATATATTATCATTTAAGAACTTGTTAGTCGTATATTTCGCTGATTTGACTTTGTTGTTATTTCACTGTTAATTTTGATAGATTCTAAAGCATGTTAGTACATTTATACTGTTACTTTTCGGTTGTCACATGAAACATGCACAAGTTATACTAACCATGTGATATCTACTTAGTTTGTTGGCCTAGTTACGTACAAATTGACAGATAATATCTGTTTAATAACATGTCCTGATCCCTATTTCATATGCTTCTTTATAATTGTTGTACGCTTACTCTGATAGGCCCTAGTTCTCTACATGTTTTAAATTCCGTCATCTACTTATTGAATTGTCATTCCTTTAAGATATTGCTATTTCCTTTCTATATATGTGTTGTTTAACTGTCATTATGACATCATGCATCATGTTATAAGGAGGTTGTGTCATCATGCATCATGTTAATAGAAACCAAATAGGGAGTATCCCATTGGTGACGGTACTCACACATGCATGACTGAAGGAAAATGTTAAGAAAACGAAAGAAAACGCTGAAGGTGGGATACGTCTGAAGGGAAAAGAAAAGAAAAGAGAGTTGGGGTAGATGGGTAGTTCAGATCTAGTCTAGCAGCTAGAATACACCCTCACCTAGTCGGGAGAGGGACTAGTGTGCACATATGAGGTTAGAAGCCGATCAAACTATGTCATCCCAAAGGACAACCTCCAATGTCCAACTCTAAGTACGATTAAAGAACCAACGAACCAACGACTTAATGAAAAGATTGGATTGGGTGGCCCCCATCCAAAAAGGGAGCTAAAGTGAGGCATATGCATTTGTATTAACTAATTTCCTTACTTAGCCAATAGGTTCACGTCCTTACCTGTGGTGTAGGTAGTGAGATGATTCTACCAGGAGTAGAGGAAGCCTTACCCATGGAGCCTGCGGTGTATCTGAAGGGAACGCCACCAGAGTAGAGGCATGGCTCAAGGAAAAAGGAAGAGTATCTATTTTGTAAGGGTTTAATGATAAACATGTTTTGTAAAATGTGAACTATTTCCCTAACCCTTGTTTTAAGTAGGTTACACTTTTGACCTTGAACCTTGTTAACTGCTTTAAGCAACATTTCATGTTATGCTTCTGCTAATTTTATAAACTGTAGTTTCCACTATTTTACGATTGTTGGAATAAGTTTATGTGACGATCAGATTTTTGAGAAAAAGACTCTGATATTATTTTAAAAATATTTTTGAATAACAATTTCTTTGTCATTTTCCAAAAGTTTAAAATTTAATGTCTTTTTAAGACAAGTAGAAATCCAGGTCATTACAACTGTGTCCGTAGCGGGTTTAGCACTCCAATTTATCCTTCACAATAAATATCGTTTAATTATTAATAACCCTCAATGTTCTCCAAACCATTATCCCTTATTTATTTCTAGTAGCATTTCACAATTCAAACCCAACTTTATCACTAAACTAAAACGGCATAACATAAACTCACAGCCTTATCCATCAAGGCAGTAAACGGATTTGACCATAAAATCTTATTTCATAACTCATTAACCCCGACAATTTTACTTCCCTTATTCTCAACAACTCAATAACCAATATCTTAAAAGTGTAGAACCAAAACAAAGACTAAAACACAATCAGCTAAACAATACATCCACAGAGCATAACCATCACTCAAACACTTACATGCGTACGGCAAACCAATAACTCCAAGTGTGAGCATTTCACAACCCAAGAAGCAATAAATCACAGAGAGCATAAACCAAACAGAGGAGCATACCTAGCACGTCTATAAATAAACAGAACCTTATTCCATCACATTTTTTAAAATAGAACTAAACAATAAAGCAACCAAAGTAATTCCTTTTCTTTGAAGAAATCTTCACAATATCCAAGAAGCATCCTCAGGCATACACAACATCCAACAACAATAACAGAATCTACTTCTAACCCATTTATAAAGTCTATAAAAACATTGAGGAAGAAGTTTGAATACCTGAAGACCAATAGGAACCCGAGAGCCTTCTTCCCTTCTCCACTACTTCTTTAGTCTTCTTCCTCTATTTCTTTACTTCACTCTCGGCTCTCGGTCAATCCCTCTCTTTCTTCTTTTGCATTTCTAATTCTCCAGCAAGCTTCACACTCACGCATGCTATAATCCCCATAAAACCTCACCAACCCATCTATTACATTGCCACATGTAAAGGAAAGCCAACGTGGAGAAATTAAAAGAACTCTGTCACTAAGGGATCAACACATCAAACCCACAAATCAGAAAACAACATAAAAACCCAACCGACCAATAATGAACTCACGAGATAATCCCCTCCGATGCTTCTCGGCCATCATCTCGCCTCTGTGATTCTCACGTCCATTCCATGATAGTTTCCATCAACAGAGAGGAAATACATCACAGAACAGAACTCGGCACCCAAAATAAAACCCAGTAATTCAATAACACTAGATAAATGGAGACAGAGAAACAAACCCATAGGTGACTTGCCTCATACTGGCATGAGAGAAACATCTGCCACCCGACGCCCACTTCACAGCTCGTGGGAGCCTCGTTCGTTCATTCCCATGGGCTCCATTCCACAAACCCAAGTGCCATACGCCCTAGCTCCGCGACCCATTGCTCCTCACGTCGTCACCGTCAACTCACTAGATAGCGCCTCCTGCGTCCCACTCTTTCATCGCCCAAGTCTCCCCTGTCGCCCGAGTTTCACTAGTTCACTCCTCCATCATTTAATTTATTCTCTTCCTTTATTTTAATTTCGTCTTATTTCCCTAATATATATATATGTATGTGTCCATACACGTATCATATATTAATTGACCCAAATTCCAACTCCAGACTTATTCCGAATATCGATTAACGATTATTACAAGTCCAATTTAAATTCTCTGATTCCGTTTCCTAAATTAATTTTCCATAATAACATTATTCCAAAATCTCTGAAAGTCACAATTGTTATCATCCTTAACCAAGATTCTCGCTTAACAATTTCTAATAATTCCTATCAAATAAATCTTCAATAATTATCCAAATAATCCTATTACACCCAAATAATTTCCCGATTATCATTACTTAATTCTGCTGTGGGAAATTGGGGTATTACACACAATGCGCTGTGTGATAAAGGCTCGACTACATTCAAACTGCCTAATAGCTATTGTGTACATCAATGCATAACAACCAAACCTTAGAGATAAACAGCTTTGGCTAAGACTGAAAGCTCTGCTAGAGGTTGTACGCACCAATGCACAACAGTCAGCTCTGACTACAACCATAGCCTACTAGCGGCCATGCGCAACAATGCTTAAACGTCCTCACTCACCCATTGGCTTTCTAGTCTAGACATCGATCGAGGACCAACTAACAAGCCCACACCTCATATCATCGTGGCACCCACCTAAGGCGTCCATCCCATGGCAACCACCTAAGGCAGCCATCCTATTTACATTTATTCTGTTTATTTCGTTACTTCCTTTATTATTTGTCTTACTTACAATGGTAAAATGGATATTCCTACAGCCCAAATAATGGTTGTTCGCTTCAGGTGATCAGCCCTCAAGAACACCATACACTTACTATGTATGAGCATCCATTATACCATTTCCTAAAACCATGCATGAAAATCATTTTTGTAACATTTTAAAAACATTGATGCATGAATGCTAGTGAATGCATACAGTTCTATATTCTTAAAGCATGATAAGTATAAATCCTAAAATTCTCAAGGCACAATCAATAGCAAAATCCTATAATCCTCAAAGCATGATCCATACAATTCCTTCAAAATCTAATAAACACATCATTAAAGGAACCTAATTCTAATAAACATGGCATCAAACAGCAATACATCCTCGAAACATGATCAATATCTTAACGTAAAGAACCTATTTCTAATAAACACAATCAGCATACAAATCCTAATTATTGCGATGTAGGCCCAAAGAGCAAAGCACACACAATATCACTTACCTCGCATCATTAATTGTTTCAACACTTTATACTTCTGCTCCTCTTAATACCTTCAAAATAAATAACATTTATTATCAACAATCACAGCTTAATAACCTCATCATCATGTATACCATCATTTCTTATTATCTAAACAATAATCTAGCAGTAGACAATCAATCACTTCATCATAACTATTAACTAAACAGATTATCAAAGTAGATAGAGGACACATCCTTTAAGGTCCACAATCCATAACAGCACAGGGCATTCAGAATTGATGTACACTATCCTATACAACAATTATAAACAGGGAGCCAAAATCCATTCAACAAGAATAATTCCACTATTTAATTCATCTCCCGTCTCATATAAACCAAGTAGTATCAACATGAAGCATTATCCAACATAACACAAATCGTCCATAACAGAGTATATACATTATCAATATGTATGCAGTAGAATAAATATATCCAAATGGAAATACTTTACAGACCAACAAACCTCATCAACCTTCTTCTTCTTTTAACATAACAAAATCTATAAAAATCCATAAAAAGAATCTCGACTACCTGCACAACCAAGAAAAGCAGAGAACTCCACCTCTAGAGTTCACCCACAAGAAGCACAAAAAGAACCTCTCGCTCTTTCTTCTTCTTCTTTAGAACTTCATATTTCTTTTCTCTACGTCACTCTGTTTACCTCCTCTTTCACTCTTTCTCTCTTTCTTTCTCCCTCTCTCGGCATTTTTTTCTCCCACAAGTTCTCTCTTTCTCTCGGCCTTCACTTCTTCCACATAGACTATCTCATTCTCGTCTCTCTTTTACTCTTTTCTTTTTCCCCTCGCCACTCTCTGTTTCTTTCTTCCATGGAGAGCTCTCTTCTCTCCCTTCTCTTATGTCTTCTTTATTTATCAGCTGAGGATGCTTCCTTTAGAAGCCTCTACTGATACAATGTCTCACCAACAACGGAGGAGGTGGCCCAATCCAAACTTGTCATATGGATAATTTTATCGTTTTGGCAAAATTGATGCTAACCCATCGAGCGAAACAAAATCTGGGCCACAGCTGAAAAACTGAGACGTTGGTCCATCATTTGATCGACCGCTCCCACGTAACTGAAATTCTTCGTTGAGCATATGCTCGACCGCTAAGCTATGTAAAGCCATTTCTGCATCTTCAATCGACCCCTCCCATGCCGACTCAACTTACTCCACTACCATGCACTTTTGGCCTCTGTAATATTTGCGGTTCACTACCTTCTTTCCCTATAATATTTACTTTAGCAATTTCATCAATGCTTTGACTAATTCTTTTAACAACTCATAATTTACTCCTGAACCCAACTTAATTCTAATTATTCACTAATAAATCTTTTAAAGCATAATCTATCAATTATCTCCTTAATCATATAATAAATCTTCAACCCCTGTTCCAATAATTGGTACAAATTATTCCCAAAATTATTACATTTAATAAACTTATTTTTAAGGTAATATATTCCATAATAAAATCATCCTTTAATCTCCAATAATTGTACTAAAATGTAATTTAGAAAAGCTTGAAATTACTTTAAATCAATATATAAATTTGTAATAAAATTATATACTAAATTTTCAAGACATAATTAATTTTTTTGTAATAGCCAGAATTAAGTTGGGCCTAAGAAAAATAATAATTATGAATTTTGGAGATTTTAGGATGATTTTATTATGAAATGTAATATTCCGATTTCCTATAATGGAAGATTAAGGATTACTAAAGATTTATTTGATGGAGATTATTAGAATTTGTTAAGTGAAGATTTTAGATTAATTAAGGTATGAAATTAAGTAGGAAGAGGTATAAATTAATTATAAAATAAAAGGATTTAATTGAAAATAGTGGTGCATCGGTTGAAGGACGAAACGTTGACATTTTGGGAGAAGATAGAAGTGGGCAAAGTGAAGGGTCACGTTAGGCCAATCGACGGTGTTTCAATCAAAACCACTAATTTTACGAAAGAAGCGCTAGGTCGGTCAATGATTTGCCGACTGGGAATTTCTAGTCGAAATCTATGTCAACCACTCTTGTGGGATTCTCATAAAATCCAGTTAAAATGTGTTTTGGCCAATGGAAAATTTAAGATCCCTAGTGTGAAATGTTGTATAATTCCTCCATGTCTAATCCCCTTTACTATTACCGATTTCTTGGGGGAGTTAGGTGACATTTATGGGGAGAAGTGAATCATATTTGAGAAGGAAAGAAGATGAAGACAAGATAGATAGAGAGCAGTGTTCTGTGATAAAACACTCTGGAGAAAATTGAAATAGCTCTCGAGAGATAAGGTGCTAAGTGCTGCAAGAGAAAAAGAGGAGAGAAGAGAGATAGAATCAGAGAAAAAGAGAAAAGCCAAGCGACAAACTGAGAAGCTGAGTTAGTGAGGGTCTCTAGAGTAAGAGAAAAGATTGAGGAGGGAAGAGAGGAAATAATGAAGATGAAGAAGTGGAAGAGGAGCTGGAGTTGTTGCTCTTGGATGCTTAATGTAAAATGGTTTTCTCCTCTGTTATGGCTTTTATGGATTTTATGGAAATGTAGAAGAGTGTATGATGTTAGTTTTGGATGAGATATATCCTATGATTGGACAACACTCTCTATGTCGTTGCTCAATTTGGGTGCTATTATTGTCAACGTAGAAGGATGAAGTCGTTGGGTATATTGTTCTATTGTTGCTAATCGATAAGGTGATATGTGCTTTGGTAATGGAAATTGCCTCTCTATGTAATCTGCTTGTAGATAGACCCTTAGGATTGTGTTCTTTGTTGTGGATTGTTCACTACTGTGAGATTGTTTATGATTGGTATGAAGTTGGGAATGGGTTTTGTGAGTTCTAACAGGTTTTACAGTTTGAATGTATATGTTTTGGAAATTGGGGGTTTAGACTTTGTGTTGTGTACTAAGTTTAAATTTCGAAAAATGTTAAGTGTTATGGTTCATAGAACCCCGCGAATGGTTGTTAAAGAATGAAGTTAATGAATAAATGTTATTTATTTTGAAGGTATTGAGAAGGGAAGAAGAGCTTATGTGTGTTAAAGGCCATTAGGTAAGTTGATATTGTATGTGTTTTTGTCTTTGGGGCACTACATTGCAAGAGTTATGATTGTATGCTTATTGTATTTATTAGAGTTAAGTTCTTTTAATTATATCTTTATAGATTTAAGTAAGGATACTGATATTGTTCACGTGTGAGGATATTGAACTATATGCATTCACGAGCATCATGCATCATGGTTTTCAAAAGATTACAAAAATGGTTTTCATGTATGATTTTGAAAAGAAAATGGAAAACAAAATAAAATACGAATAAATGTAAAGTAAATGACCAACTAAAGTCAAGTAAAGAGGTTGAATCAGTAAGTGACGCTTGGCAACCAAAGCATGTAAAGATAATGGTTTTTGTGGATCGGTAAGCAATACTCGACACAGAAACAAAAGAAAAGAACAGTAAGGTAAAGATTAAGAAAACAGTAAAGGAAAACGTAAAGGAAAATGCATAAAAGAAACAGAAATGTAAAAGGAAACAAAAACAAAAATGGATACGGATACGGAAACTAAAATAAAAATGAAAATGGAAATGGATATAGAAAAAAAATGGGAATGGATATAGATACACATACAGATACATATATAGAGACGGGTTTCCAGCAATGGAAACAGACACAGAAACAGAAACAAAAAAGAGTGTAAAACTTAAAAAATAAAGGAAATTAAAATGGAACTATATGGATTTTAAATGCTGCATAGCATGTTCACGCTTTATTTTACAACACTTACTAAGTCTTAGGCTCATTAGTAAAGTCTTATTATGTAGGTATACGTACGAGAATAGAAGAACATGTTAAGGAGCAGTTGATGAAGGATTTGCATGCGCAGATCTTGTGGCTAGCTAGGCTAAAGAGATTTAAAGAGGAAAAGGGTTTGTAAAGTAATTGTAAAAGAAAATAATTGTATTTACTTCCGCTGTGATTTGTAAAAAGGGTTTTCGAAAGAAAAGTCTTCCGCTGTTTTTTATAAAAGAAAAACTTTTAAATTTTACACTTTTTTAAATGTAAAAAAAATTGGGTCCTTACAAGTTAGTATCATAGCACCCGGTATTTAAAACGATTTTGTAGACTGCCGACCAGTACAAGCTTCGATGTGGAAATACTCCATCAACTCTAAGTACGTTACTAGCTTTGTTTTCTAAGCTAATTATTTTATTTTATGATGGAAAGGTATCATTGCTAGAGGATGAGTTAGGGGAGGAAGGAGAGGATGTGCACATCCCAATGATGGTGGAAGGAATGGACTAGTTGGTCGAGGAAATGTGGAGAATCAAGCTGAACAAGAAGGTGCAATAGGCCGTTTGACTAGCCTTGTGGAACACCTATTAGAAAGGAGGGAAAATGGAAATCCTAGTCCAGTGGTGGCCCGTGAGGAAGCTGGATGGGAAAAGTTTAGAAGTTTGAAACCACCAAGTTTCGATGGAAGCATGATAGAACCAGATCAAGTTGAAGAATTAATGAGATCCCTGGAAGATATGTTTAAATATGCAGAGATTGAGGAATCTGAAAGGGTTTCGTGCGTAGCCTATTTGTTGGTCCAGGACGCTAGGTTCTTGTGGGAAACATTTAAAGTGGCCTAAGATGTAAGAGTGATGGCTTGGAGGGAATTTAAAGATATTTTCTATGATAAGTACTTCAGCTCGACAGTTAGGACTCAGAAATTGGTAGATTTGTACATCTCTGCCAGACTGCTTCAGTTATTGATTACATATAAAAGTTCGAGTCACTATCCCAGTATGCCAGTCATATGGTGGCTACCAATGTCCTCTGAGTATACCAGTTCATTCAAGGATTGAACGGAGAAATATATGGAGGCATAATAATATATGCTACAGAAGATGTGCAATATTCCAAGATCGTGTCTAAAGACTTGGCAATAGAAGAAGCCGAAGATCAAGTTATTAAGTAGAGGGAAGCAAATCAGAAGTTTAGAAAAAAAAATGAGGCGTAAGAGTTAGTGGACAGGCATGTAATTGAAGGAGGAGTGAAAAGGTCGCTTAACAATGAAGATCAATATGCAAAGGACAAGCAGGCATGAAATGAATTAGATACTACTTTAGTTGGGACCCCTTAAGCTGGACCGTGATCTAATTGTTGAAGGAATCATCATGGTGAGTGTAGGGCCGGTATAGGGTAGTGTTTTAAGTGCAGGGAGCAAGGGCATTTGGTCAAGAAATGTTCAATGCATGGAAGAGAACTAGCAAAAGTTGCACCAAGGTAATTTTGATCTTAGTGGATGCGAGTGAAAACTTAATCTGTAGGGTCATAACAAGTGGGAGGCGAAATGTGTAATGTATGTATCTTATTTTGTTGTGTTGTATGCTGGATCAACATTTGATGTATAAAAACATTAAGGATGTAATATAAGTGTTGTTTTGTATATTTCTTCTTGGATATAATTGTACATACATGAGAATATTGCATGTACCATTTATTTTAATTGTGTTCGGATATAGATACTATGTTTCTTTTGGATTAAGTTGAATGATGTACGTGATAGAAGATAGGTAGTACAGGAACTACTTGAGTTTGAGTGCAGGATGTATGTAATATAGCTTTGGGGGAGTAAAGAAACAAGGGAGACCCTGCCCAAATTTTTATAAATTGGAAATGAGATAGGTGGAAATTAAATCCTGCATGAATTAAACTAAGTAGATAAAGGTAAGAACTCTATTGGATTAGAATGAGAAACTGATTATTTACTGCTCCATTCATAGGTTAAATTTGTGTCATGAACTGAAAATTTGGAAAAAATGAAAAATGAGTTAAGGGAGAGAAAGTTAAGAGCAAATTACGTTTACCAAGTTTCAAGTTGCGGAGTTTAGGAAGAATGATAGGAAAATAGTGAAGGAGATACAATCCCAGGATTGTTGGGATGTCAACCTAAGGTAAAAGAATCAAAGAGACCTTCATTAAAGGTGAGTAACATAGAAATGAGAGATGTACTTGAGGAGACATGTTGTTTGAACAAGAAAATACTACAACTTCAAGAGTTAAGCAGTGCCAAAGGTGTAAGAGGAATCAGTTGGGAAGGTGTCTTCTGATTCGAAACGATGTTTTGAAGGTAATGTTGGTGGCCATTATGCCAAAGATTGTCTGGTTTTGGCATGACGAGCAGAAAATGATTGCATCAAAGGTGTTTTCTATTATGGATGCTGCAAATGAAGATGGAGTTTCGTGAGTAAGACCAATATTTTGGTCTATAAAGGTGTTAAGGATGTGGAATTGTAAGCAGAACTGGTATTTTTTGTGTGTAAGGATGTTGTGGAGGCAATGAAGTTGGTTGTAGTGCAAGGATTTAATACACACCTTCTGATGAAAAAGAAGAAATTTTTGGGAAGGTTTCTCCTTTGCAATAAATGTAATTAAAAATCATGTGACTTGTACGTGAGTTAATGATTTCACTAACTCCTTACATTTTGTTGAAGTGGAGATAATGAAGTACTCAAGATGTTTTGCATAATGGTATGATGTATGAAGTTATTTTGTGTACTATTGTGCTATAAAGGTTAGTGGTTATTTTGGATTGTTAGATCGTAGGAGTACTTATGTTGAGCAAATTTTGAGGACGAAATATATATAAGGAGGGAGGAATATGTGCATAATTAAATTAATTTTATACAATATTGAATTTCCATGCTTAAAATAACATACGTATTGGAATTCATTTTCTAGCCTATGTTGAGACTTTCATTAGTCATCACAAAATTTTCATGCATTTAGGCTTTCATTAGTCATCTCAGAATTTTCATACGTTCAAACTTTCATTAGCCATCTCAAAATTTCATGCGTTCAGGCTCTCATTAGCCATCACATCATGCTTTATGTCATCTTCATCAGATTCATGCATTCATAGAATATTTTAGGTTTTAGGGGTTTCTTCAGCCTTTCGATAATCTAACCTACCTAAAAGATTAAGCGTGGTTAAATTCCTTCTAAAAGATATTCCTTGAAAGAAATTGGCAGAAATTCCTTACCGATAAAATCTTTGAACGAAATGGAGTTGAAATCAGACTGATCTATAAAATTTGGAAGAATTTCAAGTTGAATTTGGACCAGGTCGGGTTTCGATCAATTTGGTTAGTCTAGTCCGGTTTGATTCAACAGGTCTAGTCTAGTCTAGTTTGCTTGTCTGATCTAGGCAGAACCCGTTCGGTACAGTTCACTCCAACTTAAAACAAAGAACCGGTTCTTCCCTGGCTCTTCTCCTTCTTCTTCTTCGAGAGGCCCAAGAATTCCAAGAGCAAGAGAGAGAGGTCCAACTCTGGCCTTCATTGCTACTGTCACTGGATACTCGCCGCTAGGGGAGGGTTTCTGTTGAGGAAGATTTCTTTGTCGAACAGAAATTGATGAAGATGCTTGGAAGTTGAGGTAATGGAGAGGTTTTGAGCTTTCTCAAAGGTGAGTGATTCTATCCTTTGGTGACCCTCTATTTATAGAGACGGTTTTCAACTGGAACCCTCCAAAAAAATACGAGTATGTTTTAGATTTTTAGAGCTGTTAAGCAGTTGTTAAACTGTTTGTTGCATATTGAGTTTCAAAACTCACTATGTTTTGAGAGATTTTAGGGAAATTTTGCAGATTAGGGTTGAAGGTTGTTGAAATTGATTTTGATTTAGGGTAAATTCGAATTTTGATTCAAATTTTGAAATTAACTGGGTAGGATAATATTTTAATTTAAAAAACTAATTTCTTATTCAAAATTTGAAAAAAATGAAACCTAGTATGTTACAATCTCCCCTCCTTAAAAGAATTTTTTCCTTGAAATTTAAATTATTATCTGAATAATTTTTTGGTAGAGCTTTCTCATTTCCTTCTCTCTTCAATCCATATGTTTACTGAAATCTTTTTCTAAATTAGTCGTCATAACTTCTCCTGCAACTTGCGTTATTCTAACTAAATCTAAATGAACAATCCTCAAATTACTAGGTTATGTTGTACTATGCTTACATTGCACTACTCTAATTTATTTCTCTTTATGAAATTCAAATTTTTCTCAATCTTTTGTTAATTTTTCAATTCTATTTATCGAATAATAATTTCATTCATATTTAATGCTAAATCTCTACTTTCAATATTGATGGATTATGGGTCTATTCTATTATTAATCAAGCCTCAAAGAATATCATGGAGAAATTCAAGGTCAATCATAGTTGGAAGGTCAAGAGCAGTGGAAAACAAATGCAAAGACTTTCCAAACTGTCTTCCTTTTGACATCCGGCAAGTATTTGACTATTTTAGCATTCAAAACGACGCCATTTTAAAAAGGATCCTTCATGAAGAATTTAGCAAACTTCATACGCTTTCTACAATGAGTTGGATTGCTAAATTTTGTCTGCATTTGCTATGTCAAAAGCCAATGGAACAGAGAGTAAGAGTTAAAGAAAGTGTACGTGTCCAAACTTGGAGAGCAAGGAAAATCAAGATATGGAAACCATCCAAGTGGATGATTTCAACAAGGCATAGCTGCCAAAAGACCTCTAGACTTGGAGAAGAAGAAAGAAGATATTAATTAAATATTTTTTTAGTTAATTAACATAGTTTCTATTAAGTAGAAAATCATACAACTTATTCTATGAGCCGATTAGAGTTATTGTTGCTTAATTAGTTTATTATTATTTAATAATTTGTAATTGGCTATTCAAAACCACCTTATGGATAGTTTTAAGGGAGTGAAATTGAATACAAAAAGCTTTTGATTTCTTTTCGAAATTAGGAGTGATTCCTATTTCAAACCTTTTGTGAGTTATATCCTAAGTTCCTCCCTCATGTGCATTATATCACGGGATTGAGGTTACTTATAAGTTGGGTAGTCTTTCTCATTGGCATCCGTATTCTTCATCATTGGAGGAAGAAGGTGTGAAATGGTGACCTACTTTCAAAAGTAGTGTCATTGACAAATCATCCATACAGGAACATTCATCATATTACTTTCTATTTCTTGTGACCTATTATCTATTACGCCTATTTCCTAATCCGTTGCTGATATTTACGTGACTCTTAAAGGATTATTTTCTTATTTTATCCAAGTTTATTTGGTCAAAATGTTAACCCAAAAGCTTATAAAACAAAAGAGTTACATGCTTCCAAAAGATGGACTTTCCAAAAGTCAAATTGTAGAAATTTAAAGAAAGGAAATTTCGGTCGCCTAGCTCAACCAATTCCCATGACCGCAGAAAAAGGTATGCGTATGTACTGTTTTTATGATGTATCCCTCGACCGAAACACTCAATCACCATACGACTGCTAGATCAAAAAGAAGCATCCGAAGGTTGAGCCAAAACATACCAAAACTTCAACACTTCAACATCATATTTTCAAGTTATATTCTAATCCCCTTTCTTTGGTGCATCATTTGGTATCAGAGCTAAAACATCCTACTAATTCATGATTTTTTTTTTAAAAAATGACGAGGTCACAAAACTACTCATGGACTTGTTTCTTGAATGGGAAAACTCACCGCCATCTATTCTCACAGTATCTATCCCGTCGTTCAATGGCTCAAGCAATGATTATAATGAGTGGGTGGAAAAAGTGGATAGAATATTTGAGTGTTACAAATTTTTGAAACTAAGGAAGGTGCAACTAATAACACTTGGGTTCATGTGGTATGAAAGCACATGTTGGAGCAACATTAGTGCAAAGATGAAACAAGGGGGCAAAGAGATTCGGACTTGGATTCTATTAAAGTGACTCATAAGTGAGATGTTCGTTCGAAGCTAATATGAGCAAGAACTCTACTATCAATTGAGACACCTCAAGCAAGGTTCTACCACCGAAGAATATGTTGCCAAGTTCCAAACCCTAAAAATAGGATGTGATTTACAAGAACCGAATGACGAAACAATACCAAGGTTCATCCAAGGACTTCACAATGAAATTGGAAGCATGATTGAACTATGGCCTTACAACACATTTGAAGATGTGATTAAGATGGCTCTAATAATTGAGAGACAAAAGAGAAGGAATTTCTTGAGGGAAAAATTTGCTCTTTTGTCACCACCACTCCCAAAGTATGAAAATTCTTGCGAAAGTCAACAAGCTCAACTTGCTAAAATTAGTGCCTTGTTACAAAAGCTTGAAGTATGCATATCAAGCACTCCGGACTTACAAGCGTAAGACTATGATGAGGTATTAGAAGATACTCTTGAGCAAATTGAGCAAGAATGTCAAGAATAGCAAGTACCCAAAATGATAGACGACTAAGTTAACTCCTTGGAACTAACAACACAAAAGGAACAATCTTTCCATATTTCATACTCTCACGTGAACAAGGTTTGCTCTTTTGATATTAATGATAGAATTTGTGCTAATATATCTCCTATGATTTTGGTTAAAGGAAATTATTTGGAGTTATTAATGCATGACATCCCTCCCAAATTTGGGTTGTACATCGACAAGGAACAAAGTCCTCAAGACTATTATATAATCAATAAAGAGGTTTGTTCTTCCATTAGTGATTGCACAAATATGTCTTCCACGGATTTTAAGGAATGTTTAAGTTGGTTATGTACCAAAGACGATATTAAGATAAAACCAACTTTGGTCAATTTTTCTTATGGAAATTTTACAAATATAATGATATGTGATATGGCAAGTACAAGTGATCCTTTTTGGAAAATACCATGGCATGAGCATGACGAGTATTCGAATTTCCATTCTTCATTGAAAGATGATGAGAGGATAGTCAATCTAGCTCTAATTCAAACAAAAAAATTTTTTATGGATTATGATGCATTAAAAGGTAATTGCATAAAAACTGTTGTACTTATGACAAAGAGGTATGTGCCGATGGATAAATTGATTGCTTGGATTTTCAGAGTTGGATGGAATAAAGTAATATTTGGTTATGTTTACGGCAATATGGAAAAAGTTGATTTGGTTCAATATGATTACTATTTTTGGATTATAGAAACCTATTGCATCTCGTGGACAACCTTACTATTGCATGAAGACATTAAATTGATTATATGGAAAAACTCTTATGGCAATAGGATTAAGGAAAAATCTACTCGTTGTTTATTTGGTGATTTCAAAAAATACTTACCTATTTGTGCATCATTGTCTAAGAATAAGTTGCTGGATTATTTTTCTTATATGATCAATTTCAAAAAGAGACAGAGGAAGCTAGTGGCCAATGCTTCAATTCAAAGATTTTGTTTGCAAAGATGGCAAGATTGGTATGACAGCTGATGGTATTCAAAAATCACTACTAAGGAGGATATTTCTTAGATTCCTAATAAGCCAAGTCAAGGAAAAGGCAACTCAAGATTTTATGAAGACATTATTCTTTGGCCTCACATACTCAAAGATATTCTCAAAACTATTTTTATGGAAATCATTGAATTACAAATGGCCATCCATGACATTCCTAAGCAAGTGTTCGATTATGAGAAGTGGTTTGTGAATATTTTACTATTATTGACCTATATACAAGGATTATTTTCTTATTTTATTCGTGGAGATTTTATAGCTGTGGAAAATTTGAAGACCCATAACACATCTTCTTATTTGACTTAGGAATATTATGAAGATATTATTCTTTGTCCACATATACATAAAGGAGTTCTCAAACTTTTATTTATGGTAACTATTATTATGGCCTATACTATTTCTAACTCAAAGGCAAAGAAGGGAAATCTTTTATCTGAGTTGTTTTTCAAGCATGGGAAGAGGTTTATGGAAATATCATTAGCCTACTACAACAATCATTATTTGTTTTCTTATTACAACCATGGAGATATTGAAGATTTTGTTAAGTTGATGGCTCAAGATGATTCCTCTTTTTATGGTAATAAAGAATATGGTGACATAAGACATGATTTGAGGTGGAATCCTTTTCAACCTTAAGAGGATGACGGACTACGGGTCACTTCTATTATTAGTCAAGCCTCAAAGAATATCATGGAGAAATTCAAGGTCAAGCATAGGTGGAAGTTCAAGAGCAATGGAAAAGAAATGGAAAGGCTTTCCAACATTGTCTTCCTTTTGACCTCCGACGAGTATTTGACTGTTTTGGCATTCAAAACAATGTCATTTCAAAAAGGGTGCCTCCTAAAGAATGTAGCTTACTTCCTAAGCTTTCTAGAATGAGTTGGATTGCTAAAGTTTGACTTCATGTGCTATGTCAAAAGCCCACGTAACAGAGAGCAAAAGAAACTCCAAGTGTCCAAACTTGGAGAGCAAAGAAAATCAAGATATAGAAACAACCCAAGTGGATGATTTCAATAAGGAATAGCTGCCAAAAGACCTATAGAGTTGGAGAAGAAGAAAGGAAGGTATTAATTAAATATTCTTTTAGTTAATTAACCAAGTTTCTACTAAGTAGAAAATCGAACAACTTATTCTAAGAGCCAATTAAGGTTATTGTTGCTTAATTAGTTTATTATTATTTTATAATTTGTAATTGGCTATTTAAAGGCACCTTATTTACGGTTTTAAGGGAGTGAAATTGAATATAAAAAGCTTTTGCTTTATTCTCAAAATTAGGAGTGATTCCTATTCAATTATTTGGTGAGTTATATCCAAAGTTCCTCCCTTGTGTACTGTATATCACAGGATTAAGGTTACTTGTGAGTTGGGTAGTCATTCTCATTGGCATCCACGTTCTTCATCCTTGGAGAAAGAAGGTGTGAAGTGGTGTCTGACTTTCCAAATGCGCATCATCGACAAATCATCCATACGGGAATATTCGTCACATTAATTTCTATTTCTGGCGACCTATTTTCTATTACACATATTTCGGTTTGATTTCGGGAGAACAAATCCATAACCACAAGGGTACTATTATTATTAGTTTTTTGTTTACATATACAACCAAATATTGATAGAATTCATCTAATTATTCTTTCTAGTACAATATTTTACTAGATTTCGAGTTATTTATTATATTTTTAATTTAGTTTAGTTTTTTTATTTTTTTAGGGGGAGACGAGCGGAGCAAAGAGGGGTTAATATCCTTTCCTTTAAGAGTGAAGGGACTACTTTATTTGCTTGAAGTTGCGTAAACCAGAAATGAATTAACAAATATGAAGCAAGACCTACTCCCTCCCATCCCAGGAATCTGTGGCTGATATTTATGTGATTTGTGAAGGATTATTTTCTTATTTCATCCAAGTTGACGTGGTCCAAATTTCAACTAAAAAGCTTATAAAATAATGGAGTTACAAGCTTCAAAAGACGGACTTTCCAAAAGTGAAATTGCAGAAAGTTAAGGAAAGAAGTTTCGGTAACCTAGCTCAACTGATTCCCACGACCACAACTCAACCACAGAAAAAAGGACGCCTCTGTACTGTTTTTTTGATGCATCCTTTGATTGAAACACTCAAGCACACTACGACAGCTAGTTCAAAAAGAAGCATCCGAAGGTTGAGCCAAAAGATACCAAAACTTCAACACTTCAACATCATATTTTTATGTTATATTAGAAATTAATTAAGGGTATTTGGATTTATCGGGTATTTACCGGGTATTACCAAGGACATAACCGTTCGGTTACAATCTAAGAGAATTCATTGACGGTTTAATTGATGGAAATCAATTTAGGAAATTGAATTAGGAAATATAAATTGGACCCATAACAATCCTTTAATGACTTTTGGAATAAGTCGAGAGTTACAATTTGGGTCGGTTAATATGTCCTAGGAATATTTAACACACACACACACACACACACACACACACACACACAAACACACACACACACACACACACACACACACACATATATATATATATATTAATGTTAATTAATTAGGATTTGAGATGGGATTTAAAATAAAAGAAAAAGAAATTGTAGGAAGGGATGAGGTGGACCGGTTCACACAGTGCTTAAATATGAATAAAATCTAAGCTTCATAATTGATCAACAAACAATAATTGATCAACAAACACTAACCACTCTAATATAATATTTGTACCTTATGTCTACAATTTTGTTGCAATTAACTATATCCTAAAAATTTTAATAATTCTTTGAATAAAATCCAAGCACCATAATTCATAAAAATTCTTATTATAAACTGAGCACTTAAATATGAATTTCATGCTTAAAAACCTCAATTTAATTTTGATCAACTTATCATCAAAATATAATTATTTATAAGGAACAATATAACTCTAATGTTTATAGAAAAAAAAACATGATATCTCTATACTGGTATTCCTTGGAGTTCAATCAACTTACTCAAAATTTAAATTCATGTTTAAAGATCTTGATTTTATTTTGATAAATTATATCCTCTAAATTTACTAAGTCCTCAACTATGATCTCATTTAATGGTTTCTCTAATATTTATCATTTTAAACTATACACTTTAAGACATAATTCATACTTAGGTTCCACAACTTTACTTCAATAAATTAAAATCTAAAAATTTTCAAAGTTATCTATTTTAACTCAATATCTATGTGTCATCAAGCAAAGATCAATTTAAATTCTCAATTTGTTTAATTCTTTAAACTTAGTTTTCTTCTTTCTTTTTTTTTATCACCATTATTATAATTATTCTTACTAGAATATAACTTACACACATCCTTCTGCTTATTTCAAATTGACATCTAAACATAAATTTTGAACTTAAGGTTCTCAACTTTCATTGATCGACTATAATCCTCAAAATATAGTAATTTCTTAAATAAAGTCCAACTTTCATATTTTCTAAAAATTTTCTTATACTAAACATTCCAATATATTTTTCATTATAAAATCCTCAACACTTCCACTACTCATTAGTCAACTGTATCATTAACTTAGATTTAACATTAAACTTTTCTCTAAACTATGATAGTTACAAATTCTCACATCACTTAATTTCTCTATGTTAACGATTTTTTTAATTAAGATGACATCTATTTTCTTGAGTAATGATCAACTTAAATATCCACTCTAATATAAAATCTATACATAACTTTATTAACTCTACCTTTATATATGCTCAAAATGAAATCTAACATGATTTCTAATTCATTAAGTCATTTAAACTATATCATAAGATATATTCTAGCATTCTTTCTTTCATCCTAAATCATCAACTTCTCATTGATCTGATATTTTCAAATTCTATTAATTTCTGAATTCAAATATTACTTCATAGTTTTCTACAAACTACGCTCTTACTAAATCTTAAAATAGTGTAATTCTAATAATTAAATCATTACTAAGAACAATCATTTATCCATACACTAGATCATAAAAGCCTAAATATCCTTTAGTTAATTCTCATCATTCAATGTCTTGTAGGGGTGGAAATCAGTTCAGTTTGACCTGGGTAACCGAACCGAATGATTTTACTATATTCGATTCAGTTTTAAAAGGCAAAAAAATTGAATTCAAAACTGAATCGAATATAACCGAAATCTTCGGTTCAATTCTCAATTTTAATGAACAAAAAATGAGTAAAACCGAATTGAACCGAAATAAACCTAAACTAATCCATTTAACCTAATTCCAATAACCAAATATTTACGACTACACTTTACAATTTTTTTTTTACAAATTTTTCATAAATAATAAAATTATAATCTAATTATTTATATGGTTCTAATTTATTATGATGTAATATAAATATTTAAAATAATAAATTATATGAATTAACAAATAAATGACACATAAACGTCATACCAAATATTCTCTACACTATTTGAAAACCAAAAAGCTACGAAAATTGAAATTTTTTGGTTTTTTTTGAAAAACTGAAAACCGAACCGAGGAAAACTGAGGTTCGATTTTTTATTAGTTTTCCAATAGATTCGGTTTGGTTTCGGTTTTTTTTTTTCAAAATTGAACTGAGTCTGTTCAGTTTCAATTCACTATAAAACCGAACTAAATTGAACCGATTCCACGCGTAATGTCTTGTCTAATATTTTATCGTATCACACTATCTCTTATTATCAAGAAATTTTTAACGGGAGAATATGGTAATTTTCTAAATTGTCTATATATTTTTTTCCATAAGCTTTTGTTCCAAAAAAAAGTGTTTAAACTTCAACTAGTGTATTTTTTTAACTTAGGTTTTAATTATTGCATATCCATGCTCTAAAGTTTTCATAGAAGAGTCCCTCAAGTGTTTAAACTAGTTAGCTTACTTTGCAAGGTTGGTATAAATTTATTTATTTATTTTAGAATGGAGTTTGTTAATCAGGGTAAAATATTTTAATCGAGAATAATTATTTAAAGTTTAGCCATAAAATTACATCACAAAGATAGCTTTAAAAGACATAAAACTTGTACTAAAATGTAATTTCAAAAAGCTTGAAATTACTTTAAATGAAAATATAAGTTTCTAAATGAAAATATATACTAAAGTTTCAAGACATATTTAAGTTTTTTTATAAAATACATATAAAAAGAATAATGAAAAGAAATACTTACTTGTTGATCTATAATGTTCCAGATGCAAAAAGAGCATACAACAGAACCTTATAAACCTAGTGCTTTGATGCCAAATTGTAATGACAAAAAATTCATCCTTCCTAAAATTTCAAAACCGTAAAAATTTTTCCAAATCAATTAACAAATTAGGTTTGATAAAGTCATTGTAAAACCCTAATTAACACATGTAAATCATGAAAATTTTCAAAATAATTGATTAAGCAAGAAAATTGAACATTAATTACCATAAATTATTTATTTAATTCATTATTAATTAAAACTTTAAATAAAATTTATTTAATAAAATGCTTTTATTAAACACTTCTATTAGATATGTTGGATGAAGTTTTGATATATTTTATTTTAAGCATGTGCAAGGAGTTATTCAGACTAAATGACTAGGTTAATATGTACTATGTTGGGTAAGTATGAGATTTGGAATTAAAGGGTTTGATTGAGTGTGTTAAGGGTTATGCATTTGAAGAAACAAGTGCATGAATGAATGCTAACATGGAGTTTATTAATGATTGAGATGCCATAATAAATGAAGAAATGTAATGTGCTTTATGATATAGGATTCTTAGAAAATGATGCCCATTGTATTGATCATGTGCATATTTCATGTATCATGATTTTCAAAAAAGAATACGAAAAATGTTTGCATGCATACGTTTATAAATAATAAACTGGAAACGAACAAAAAATAAACGTAAATAGGCGTTTTAAGGGTATGATGTTCGAGATGGCTGCCCTATGTAGGTCAATAAGTGTCACTTTTCCTTGTACAATAATACCCCTAACGTTTGTATGAGTAGCAGGTTAAAAAAATGGAAAGTAATAGAATAAATATAAGTAGACGGTATGAGGTATATGGGGTTTCATGATGGCTACCCTAAATGGGTTAATAGATGTAACTCTCCCTTGCACTATGATACTTCTAGCAACTGGTGATAAATAAAAGTAAAGAAAGATTGAAACAGAAATTTCATGTTTTGCATAGCACGAACATATTATTTTTATATCTCTTACTAACCATTAGGCTCATAGTTAAAATTTGTGATGTAGATATGAACAAGACAATAACACGAAAGAAACAAAGATCACGAAGAGATGATGCAGTTAAGGAAGTATCTTCAGGAAAAAGACTTATGTTGTTGTTACAAGACTGATGATGTGGGTTAAAGTTTTGTAAAGAAAATTTTATGTAATCATGAATTTGAAAATTTATGAATGAGATTTAAAAAGAACTTGTGTTTATCATTTTACAAATCTCATTTTTCAAAGAAAATAAAGTCTTCTGATACGCATTTTAAAGAAAAATGCATTTCAAACTACATATTTGAAGATGAGAAATTACGAGATGTTATACCTCCTAATCTTTTGAAGAACTATGAAAGGTCCATAAAAGGATGAAGTAATTTTTCATTTGGCATGGATGCCAAGGACTTCAAGTAATAAAGTGAAAACTTAATGTAGACAAGGTCTCGTATTTGCAAATTAACATTTCTTCGATGTCAATTTGCTATAGTTTGCATCCTCTGTCGTTCCTTCTTTTGATGTATTTTTATCTTGGCCAATTGGTTATCTCGCTAGTAGAGTTGTTGATGTGCTACAGAAATAATAGTAGTGACTTGAGGAAATGGTACTATAATATCCCAAATTTTCATTCAGCTAAGCGCAAGGCTTATGTTATGAGTTTCAATGATATGAGTTGAATTGGACAACTTGAAAATATTGGTCAAGGGAAACATATTTGGAATATGTGAATTATGATACCCCGTTATGTTCATAATTAACTTAAGGAAAGAATTAGGGTTATTAGAGAGTGGGTGATGATACTTGGATTTAGAAAAGAAGATATCAGGACTAAGTTAGTGATTGGTAGTCAGTGGATTAATAAGAGTAAATGCACTTGGATATAATAATATTAAAGTTATATGGTTTATTATATTTTGGTGTATATTGGATTTAATAAAAGAATAAGATGGAAGAGGAGTTATAGAATATATACTTTGAGTATTAAGGAATAAATTTATGGATAGTTGGATAGTTGGGCATTTCAAGTGTTGGTTTTGGATGAGAGGTTTGTTTATGTGGTACCAGAATAAATTGGCGAGTTAGATGAAGATAATTAGAGTTAAGAGACGTAATATTAGAAGTAGTTATAATAAGGTTATATTAATATAATTATGTATTTAGAATAATATATATAGGTATGATTTACTTCATGTTACGAAAAAATACTCTCTGAAGATCAAATTACACTGCGAATGATCACGACAGTCGCATGGCTCACACAGATCAACTGGCGTGACCAACTGCCAATCGAGAACATGAATTTTTTGGGCATTTGCCTAAAGGATGGTCGATCTTCCTTCATTAAAATTGATCAACTGCAAATCTTATACGTCGTCTGAAGAAGTTAAACCATCATTGGAACTTGATGGTCTTTGACTTTGACACTTCAGGGATGCATGGAACGATATTAATGTCACCTCTTCATCTTCAGAAGGCTGCTGGAGGGGCGTTGATGAGTGGCTATTTATAAGGGCCGTTTGTTGATGATAAACAAAGTCTAGAAATGATACGTTTGATTGCCTTACTGGCTGAATGAATAAGCGTGCATCTTGTGTCATTCCATCTTCATGCGGTCACTAAAGAGACAATGTTGGTAGTCTATATATAGAGAGAAGGAGAGCAAAGTTGGGGAGGAGAGAAAATGGCATGCGGAAGCTCTACCAAAAAGGTTTGAGAGAGAGACAAAGGGATATTGCTGCTAAGAGACTCTGGAGAGTTTGGAGTTCTTGTGAATGTGTTTGAGTGCTCTGGAGTATTTCAAATGGAGAAAGAGAAGAGTTTGAGGAAGTTGTTGTGTTGATGGAAGTGTTGGTGAAATGGCAGTGCGCTGCCGTGAAGGTTTGAGGTGGGTTGCGATGCACTTCTCTATTTTTGAAAGGAAGTGGTTGAGGTTTTGAAGAATACTGTGAGATATCTTCCTTTTGTATTTCTTCGTAAGAAACTAGTGATAGAGTTGCAAAGTTTTGGTTAGGATTGTGTACTGCTTTTCTGTTGAAGTGAGAGAAGTAGACAGTAAGGAATAGAGAACATGGTGAAGGCTAGAGAAAGTAGTTCATGGATAGAAGTTTTGCGAAATGGTGACAGAGTGAGAAGCTGCTATTGAAAATCTGGAATTTTTGGTGAACTGGTCATGAAGGTCTGAGTGAGAAATAGAGTCGTGATGGTTTTTATAAAAAAGAAAGAATAGTGGGCTCGTGTGTCTTTTGGTATTGACAAGGAAGAATATGTAAATGCTACTTTGTAAAGCTAAGGACTCCAGGTAAGGAATAGTGTTTGTGTTTTGTCTGAAAGTACGTACATCACGGGAGTAGGGTTTTTGTGTAAATTGCTATGTTAGTCTTTAGTGATGGTTATCTGGATAGGCTGTATTCCTACATTATTTTACTAATAGTTGTGATGAAAATGGTTTTTTAAAATGATAGTCAGTGATATAGGAAAATTTGATGATTAATAATATAGTTAATTAGTATAAGTCCTCAATTTATATTCAAGTGGTGGATCCCATAGGATAGTACCTAATTTCTCAAAACTAAGTTAGAAATAATACGCCAATGATAGAGAATTAGATATATGATGTTATAATGTAATAAGAACGTGTTTAGTATTAATGTTATAGTTGAAGCATAATATTGTTTGTTAGTTGTCTGTAGTATTGTTTGTGATATATGAACTGCTATGTGTGACATTCATGTAGACATGTTATATGATTATATGTAATGCATTGCAGGGGCTAATAATGAAGATAATAATGGTGTTTTCTACATGGGTTTGGAGACTTAATAGGTTGCTCACACATAGGAAACAGCTCGTTTGAGTAAGTTCGGAGACTAAAGAGGTTGCTCTCACCCAAATGGTAATTAATGTAAAAGTAGGTGGGTCCGTTTTTACTGAGTTCGGAGATTGAAGATATCGCTCTCATGTAAAAGAAAATCCAAGTAGTGAGTTCGGAGACTGAAGAGGTTGCTCTCACTCAACTTCTGAATATATCAGGCTTAATCATGTATAGTTGTCATAGAGGTTACAGTTACATTTCATTATTATATTCCTTACTAGGCAATAGGCTAATTATTCCTCTTGTGATGTAGGTACATAAGAGATCATGGATAACAGGAGTTGATGAGGCATTTGTGCGTTACGGGCTTGGCGACTGGTTAGGCTGAAAGGTTTAAAGAAGAAATGTACTGTTTGACAATAACGTTTTTGAAAAAGAAACCTTTGTTATAGTATTTAGTTTTATTAATGAGGTTTTCAAATTGTTTTCAATTATTTTAGTATTGTAAATACAAGTCTTCCACTGTCATAAATGTTTTAAGGATTTACAGTACGATATGTTGTAAGTAATAAATGGTTTAACGAAAAAGAGTTTATTTATGCTCTTCTTGTTTAAGCTAGTTTTCAAATGAAAAGTCTTCCGCTATGTTTTAAAAGAAAAAGTTTTCAAAAATCGTGAGTTTAAAATTGAAAGAATAAACTGGATGTTACAGGTACCAAGAAAGGAGGGCATCAACCATATACCACACAAAAAGGCTTAGTGTTAATAGACATGTAAAAAGAGGTGTTGTAACAATACTCTGCCTAAGACAACCATTTAGCCCATTGTTTTGATTCGGTAGAAGCACAACAATGTAGATACATTTTTAGACAACGAATGACATTGCGGTAGCCTGTCCTATGGATGCAATGATGACTTAGGTGTAGGTCTAGCCTATATCAATGTAGTGCATAATCTCACATCTCTTAGGAGTGTGCAAATTTTGGCCCAAAGCAACAATATTGTACTAGAAGGATTGGGGATATTAGAAATGGTGTTAGAGGCAAAGCTATTTTGAAAGTGTGGCCGACAAGGATGTTGGACTCTCAAGGTGGGGAGATTGTGACAGCCAACCCTAGTGAAGGCAAAGATGGCCTAGATGTGTGTTCGGGCCATAGTAGTGGGAGTGCACAATCTCACAATGCTTGCGAGAATAAAAAAAATGTATGGTTTATAAGTAGCGCTCTTCTCTTTACCTAGTACAACACGTTTTTGGCTAAACCCAAGAACAAAATCTTGTGGATTTCAATCCAAAGTGGACAATATTGTACTACAAAAACTGGGGACTTTACAGGCAACTTCTGTAATACCCAGAATTAAGTTGGCACTAAGAATAATAATATTTATGAATTTTAGAAGATTTCAGGATGATTTTATTATGAAATGTGATACCCTGATTTTCCGTAACGAAATTAAGTAATGATAATTAGAAATTAATTGATGTTAATGGGATTATTTGGATGATTTTATTATGGAATGCAATACCCCAAAAATACATTTAGTAAATGAAATAAGTTTGAATTATTGAAGATTAATTGGAGAATAAATAGAGTTATATGGGGTATTTATAGTGATTAAATTGTTTGATTAATTAAGAGTATTATGTGAGGATTATTAATTTAATTGAGGTACCAAAGACGAGAGAGAAGACCAGTGTCGTGGATGGTGAGGAAAAATATGGATATGGACGTGGTAGTGGGAGAGGTTGATCATAATCAACCTATTGATCAACCTGTTGTGTATGAGAAATAAGCCAGAGGCTGTGGCGTGAAAAAGAAAGAGAGGCAGTGGTTGGGTGAGGTTGAGAGAGTGGCTGACAAAAAGGAGAGGGAGCAGCTGACACGAAGGAACGGCTAAAATTTTTCAGCCTGGGCGTTGGAGTGATTGACATTTATGTCGACCGGGGATTAGCGGTCGACATAATGTCGACCGATCCCACACATTTATGGCCATTTTTACCCGATGGAAATGTATAACCCTGAGAGATATTTTCCGTAATTCCTCCAAGCGTCCCTTACTTCACAAATGACAGATTTGAAGGGGTGTTAGATGAGATAAATTGGGATATGTGATGCATATTTAGGAAAACTCTTCTGATGAAAATTAACAGAAAGAAAAGCAAAGAGGGAGAGAAGGGCTCTTTGGAAGAAAGTGAAACAGAGAGAGAAAGCTCTCTCTGGTGGAAGGAGAAGAAAAGTTGAGGTAGAAAGTGAGAAGCAGAGAAGGAAAACACTAAGGAAGGAGGAAGAGAAGCTGTTGGGAGAGAAAAGAGGAAGAGACAGAGAGGGAGACGAGAAAGAAAGAATAACAGTGTCGAAGAAGTGAAGAGAAAGTGAGAGAGAGAAGAGGAAATGTCAGAAGGAAAAAGAAGGGAAAGGAAGAGAGAGCAATAGTGAGGGTGTTAAGCTTCTAAGAGGAAGTGAAATAGAAGGTGGTGATGGTGGAGCCCCCTGCTTCTCGGGCTCTTCATGGGTGAACTTTAGAGTTGGAAGTGCTACCTTTTTCTTCTGGTGCTCTTCTGGTAAATGAAGTCCCTCACTTATTTTATGGGTTTTTATGGATTATGTTAGGTGAAAGGAAAGAGGAAGGAAGATGAGGTTTATTGGTCTGTGAAGTATTTTCATTGGATGTATTTATTCTACTTCATGCATGTTGATAATGGGTATGCCCTGTTAATGGACGATTTATGTTCTGTTGAATAATGCTCCCTATGATTTGCTGCATCTTGGTTTTGGGAATTGTGTTAACTGTTGTTACCTTGTTTATTATGAAGAGTATTAAGGGTTTATTTTTTGTAATGGTGGAGTAAGTCTCTGTTGGTTCATTGTTTGGGAATTTATGTTCAGCAAGATTAATTACAGATTATTGGATAATAATGGGTGGATATGCTCGGTTAAATAAGTGCTAATGGATAAAGTGGAGGAAGTGTTGATCCGTTGATGTGAGGTATGTTAGTTGGTTTGGATTATTATTTGGATAATAAGGAATAATGGTTTAAGTGATGTTGGAGTTAATAGGCTATGATTATTGATGATAAATGTTATTGACTTTGAAGGTATTAAAGGAAGAAAAATAAAGTGTTGAAACGAATTCAGAACCCTCTGGTAAGTGATACTGACTGTGTTTTGCTAAAAGGCCTACATCGCAAGGGTTAGGGTTGTTTGATGACTACGTTTACTAGATTAGGTTAAGTTATGATTATATCATTGTTCAAGGATATTATTGTTGACCGAGGATGTATTGCCACATGATGCTATACTTATTAGAACTAGGTTCTTTTAATGATATTTATTAGATTTTAAATGATATTGATAATGATCATGCTTGAGAATTTTAGGATGTTTATAATGATGATGTTTCAAGGATTTTACTGAGTATATAGAACTGTATGCATTCATGAGCATCGTGGATCATGGTTTTTAAAAAGATACAAAAATGGTTTTTCATGCATGGTTTTGAAAAGGAAATAGAAATAGATAATAACTGGATTAAACTAAATAAAGGTAAATGAGATGATATGAGATGTTGGCTTGTTAGTTGGTTCTTAGTTGGTACCAAGACTGGCCAGCCAACGGTGGATGAGGTTGTTTAAGCATTGATGCACACAGCCGGTAGTAGGCAACGGTTGTAGCCCGAGCCATGGGTTGTGCATTGTAGCGTAACAACCACTAATAGAGCTTTCGGTCGTAGCTGGGGCTGCTTATCCTTGAGGATGAGTCATTGTGTATGGATTTACACAATAGCTAACATGCAATTCAAATGGAGTCGAGCCTTTATCAAATAGTGGATCCCTGGTTGATGTCAGGACGTACCGACCAATTGTTAGTCGGGCCATTGAAGCGTTGGAGCACATGGCTGCTAGTAGCCAACAGTTGTAGCCCGAGTCGTGGGTTGTGCGTTGTAACGTACAACTGCTAGCTGAGCTTTTGGTTGGAGCCAGAGCTTGCTATACTGGAGGTGTCGGGTCAGATGTATTGGACGGACGGGTCAACTACTAGTGAGCTTTCAGACTATGACATTGCTGCTATGTCGGGGGCGTTGGGGTCATGTGCATTAGAGAAAAGGACTAAAACGTAAAAGATAAAGGAAAACAAAAATAAAAACTGCTTATGGGTTTTAAAAAATGCATGACACATGCATTGTACAGTTTATTTTATATCACTTACTAAGCGTTAGGCTCATTAGTTTATGTCTTGAGATGTAGGTACGTACGAGAACAAGAGAATAGGTTACGAAGCATTTCATGAAGGATATGCACGGGCGGATCTTGTGGCTTGCTAGGCTAATGGATTTAAGAAAGAGAAATAGCTTGTAAAAGGTTTTGTAAAGTTATTCAATTGTAAAAGAAAATGACTTTATTTATTTACGCTGCTATTTGTAAAAGGGTTTTACGAAAGAAAAGTCTTCCATTGTTTTTATAAAAGAAAAGAAAAATTTTAAATTTTACAACTTTTGTTCGACCATCCATTTGAGAGTGATAGGCACTACTATGTTGAGGGGTGATGCCTTGAATTTGGAACAAAGCTATCAAAAAATGACTAGTGAAGATCTTGTCACGATCAGATACAATTGTTTTACGAATGCCATGTAGTTTACCACTATATTCGTAAAAACTTTGCTGACCGTGGGTGCTCAAAAAGGGTGTTTAAGTCCTATGAAGTGTTTGTATTGACTTAAAATGATCGACTACCGCTAGTATTGTCTCTCACCTATGCGACAAAGGAAGACCTTCAATGAAATTCATCTAGATTTCATCCCAAAATTTGTTCGGGAGTAGGTAGTGGTTGAAAAATTCTTGCCAATGATAAGATTTGAGATGTACTTTGTTAAAAAATTTGACTTTCAAAGACATATTTGGCCATCGTCTTCTTTATGCCAAACCAAAAGAAAAAAAATTTGAGGATATTATTTTGTATTTCTTTAGAAATCCCGAATGGCCATTGAGTTTGCTATCATGTCCTTTCTCAAGTGTTAGTTGAATGAATGCTGAATTTTCTAGAAGAACCAGTTTTCCACCATACAAAAGGTGATTAGTGGAGAGAGAGAACCCTACACAAACCTATGGGTTACATTGCAAGGTAAGTACTAATTATTTTAGTCTAGGGTCATTGCGAACTGGCATGCCCACTTCTTCTAACACAATAGAACGAGGCATGGAGAAAGTTAGCAAGGCTGCAACCATGGGCTTTCGGGATAATGCATAAGTGGCTTTATTTTCACTTATGGGTTTATATTCGATGTGAAAGTCAAAGCCAAGTAATTTGATAATCCATTCTTGGTACTCGGGGTTGATCTCCCTTTGTTCCATTTGAAATTTCAAACTTCTTCGATTGGTGTGAATTCTAAACTTATGTCCAAGGAGGTATGGTCTCCATTGTTGCACAGCCATAACAATCACTATCAATTCTCTTTCATAAACCAGTTTAATGTCTTCATTTCTTTCCAAATAATGGTTGTAATATGCTATCAAGCGTCTCCTTTTTTGGATCTCATCCAATTCAAAGTAAGATCGAGTTCTGGTACCAAATATGGTAGGAACCAGGCTGTGACTTAAACCCAACAAGTGACAAATCTCACTAGAGATATTTATTCAATAGCAATTACGATTGTTATGGACAATTTGAGAAATCTGATTCTCTCCTACTCCTATCACTTCATTTACTTCCTTCTTTTTACTCCCATTTTCCTACACAACCCCTCTCATCTTAAATTAAAATATAGAATTAAGGGAAAATGATAAACCAACCATCGTACTTTATTATTAATGACAAACCAACCATCATACTTTTTTTGCTAACAAATTAACCACTAAACTATGGAAAAAAATTACCACTAACATCACTGTCACATTTGCCGTTAAACGCATTAACTTCAATCTACGGCAGCTTGTCTACTAATCTATCGCGACTCCAAATTTTAAAAATAACCTTATAACATTAATGGCCCGCCGCGGATCATATATGACCTGTCGCGTGTTGACAATAAACTTTGGTAGGTCAATACAAATCTGCCGTGGGTTGACAATAAACCGCAGCAGATTAATACTGATCTGCAGCAAGTTGAGCAACTAGTGCATAACTATCCTTCAGATTTAAACAAATTGAAATGCAGCCTATCAAAAAGTGAAATGTTGGCTCAAGGAAATGTTGCTAATTTTATAGTTTTATACTAATAAATTTCCATTCATCATCAACAACAAAAATATCAACTCCATGACAACCATATCATATACATGTGCATTACAACTACAAACCAATTTATCAATTCCATTACAACCATACACAAACCAAATTTCATTACAATCATATCATGTACATGCGCACTATGAAGTAATGTGTTCTAACCACATCAAGCATTTGTATTGTTTCTTGGGGAACATCTCACGGTCTACGTCGAAGAAACTATTGTAGATGACGTATATCTGGTTTCGACACATAGTTTATCTATTGATCATTGCATGGTTTCCCACTCAATCCCACTATCTGATATACCATATTGGATGGACTGGCCGTGATCTAAAACCGAAGCTCCTCTTGCTACGCATTTAGAGCGCAGACGTTGGCAAATTTGTTGAATCACGTAAACAATATCGTGTGCACAATCTCTATCCCTTACTCTTTAATTTACGCATTTATTGTGATTGCTTAATTAATCGTATTCGATAAATCACTTAGAGATTTAGAGAATTTAAATATCGCACGAAAAAGTTAGAATGCACAAAAAATAAAGAAGCGCTCCAAGCTCAACGTAACGAACGGAGACACACTGTGAGCTATTGTAAATTCAATTCTCCCCACCCATAAACTTGCGAATTAATATTGTGAGAATTCGGATTAGTGTTTCGAGCTTTATATTTTCGAATTTACAATGTGCTAAATTGTATAGGGTGATTCCCTAAGAATTCGTCAGATAAGGGTGACACCCCGAAACAGTCACAGGCTCGATCGAACGCTCGTAAGTTCACTCAACGGGTGACTTCCCACAATAGTCAAATTAAAGGGTGATGCCTCGTTAATAGTCAAAGGTTGATGACCCGAAATAGTCAAAGGGTGATGCCCTTAGAATTAGTCCTTGTAAACAGTTTTATTGGCACCCGTAAGCCAATTGTTTAGTGGATCTCCAAGTGGAATCTTGGATCGCAGATGTAGTCAAATTTGTCGAATCGTGTAAACAATATCGTGTGAACAATCTCTATCCCTTACTCTTTAATTTACAAATTTATTGTGATTGCTTATTTAATTTTATTTGATAAATCAGTTAAGGATTTAGAGAATTTAAGTATCGCACGAAAAAGTTAGAACTCTATATTCAACCCACCCCCACCCCCACCAGTCCCCTCCCCTCCCCTACCCTTTATAGGTGTATATCGATCCTACAAGGACGACTCCCCTCTATAGGCGTATATCGATCATACAATGACGACTTTTGATCTTTCTCGAGCAAGTGTGAACGTCATCAAAGCACTTTATTTGAAACGTCATTTCACCTTGCATCCCTCAACTGATGCTTCAGCGAGTTGTTCGCAAACCATGAAGTGCTCGCCGATAGTGCAAACAATGTTGGAGTAGAGCTCAACGATGATATTATGAGGATTAAGTACTATGGTTTTCCTGAAGAGCAAGATGAAACTTTTCGATGTTTTTGGAGCTGCAAAGAGGTGAAAGAGTTGGAGGCTAGATTTTGACTATTGTCGGTATAGTTATAGGACTCCGAGTGCTCTGAGGAGCTCCGTTGTATGCGATCCCCCCAGAGCACTCATAGTCTTGTAATTATCCGACAATGGCAAAAAACTAGCCTCCAAATCTCTCACCTCTTTACAACTCCAAAAACATCAAAGACAAAAACTTTGGTCTTGCTCACCAGGAAAACCATAGTACTTAACCATCAAAACATCGTCGTTGAGCTCTACTACAACATTGCTTCCACCGTCGCCGAGGATTCCGTGGTTCGTGGTGAATTTGCCATACCTCACATGCGATTCTTATATACTAGGACTATAGGAATGCAGAACGATGTATGATGCACCACGGCAGATCAGTCTTAAGCTGTCGCGCTTTATAGTCAACCACAGCAGCTTGGTATTAAATTGCATCTGTTAATTGGCAGCCCGCAGCAGTTGTATATGATCTGCGACAGCCATCTATATTATAAAATTATTTTTTTAAAACACATTGAGTCGCAACATATTAGTAGAGTGCTTAGTGAGAAATGTGACAGCGATATTAGCGACGACTTTTTCTTATAGTTCAGTAATTATTTTATTAACAAAAAGAGTTTAATTGTTGACTTGTTATTGACTACACAAAATACGAAAGTTGGTTTTTCATTTTCCCTAGAATTAACTATGCCCTCCTTTCCTCTTCCTCTTTCCATTTGTCTCTACCTAATTGTTTGGTCTCCTGGTTGCACTCCTTTCCTTTTCCTCATCATTTGTCTCTTTCTCTTCCCATTTGTTGGACTTTTTGGGTTGTCTTGCATACATCTACGTAGACATGGCTAACGGGCGGGCTGGCAAGGCCCGTTATGTAGTGGGCCGAGCTGAGCTCGGCCCGCTACAGTAACCGAGCGGGCTCGGCCCAGGCCTGAAATCGCTGGCTCGCGAGCCTGGCGGGCTGGCCTGGCGAGCCAGCCCGGCAGATGAATGGCTGAGCCCGCGCGAGCCCATCCAGGATGCAGCCTCCAGCTCGAATCACGTGATCGCCATCGCCATCGGTGATCGTCAACTCGCGTGGAGGTGAGACGACGGACCGAGTCCTGCGCTGGATCTCGCGTCGAAGGTCGTCGTCGGGGCGTCGAGGGACGAAGATCGTCGTCGCCCGTCGGGGCGTCGAAGGATGAAGCCAGTTCCTAGTAGCAAGCTCTGAATTCTGAAGTGCCGTCGGGAGTGAGACTCCCCTTCTCTGTGAGAAGCGCGCCTTCTCTGTGAGAAGTTTCTCACAAAGAAGCAGAGGGTGCTGGCCGACTCCGTCCGGCGTCCCGCAAGTTGCATCGACTCTCGCGTCGTCGCGAGATCCTCAGGCCGCGAACTCCCTCTCGCAGGAGACCGTCAGTCGGCACCCGCTCACGTCAATGGCGATCGCCGGCAAGACAGAGCTCGCCGACTCGTGTGGAGGGGAACTCCCGAAGTCCAACAACGTTAGTGGTTTTCATCGGCGCCTCTGAAGACCGTTGGCGAGTGGCGATGGCAACGGTCACTAGACCGTTGCCTGTTGCTCGTCTGAGGGCTCGACTGAGCCTCTCAACTGTTGGCCAACGATCCCAACACAGAAACGGTCTTCAGACCGTTGCTGTGTATTCAGTTCAGCTTCAGGCTGAAGCCTGAATGAATGAGATCAAGCAACGGTCTTGAGACCGTTGCTTGCTTGATCCAACGGTTGGCAAATTATAGGCTATATATACTCCTCATTATCTCTCAAATTTTTCATCCCAACTTTCTCACATTCTCTCAATCTTTTCACCAATTTTTCTCTCAATATCTCAATCTTTCCTTTCATTTCTCAATTGATTAATCTCTCCATCTTTCTCCCAATTTCAAATGTACATTTTATTTTTTTAATTTTCACTTTTTTAATTTAATGTGTATTACAAAATAACTAATTTTTTTTTGCAATTTTTGTATGAGTCGTATTCGGGGAGGAGGTGATCACAATTCACAACAAATTGCATACTATTGTTGCGTAATTGGTGTTGGGTATCATTTTATTTATTAATGTTTCGCAGTAGTCAATTTTTTTAATTATGAATCCTCGTGATTTTTTAATTGACACTTTTAATGACACTAACGATGAAATTGAGGAAATTAGGGAAGATAATCTCACAATTGCAATTGATCAATCATCGGCACATGCATCCACATCATCACCTAGAAAAAAAAGAAGTAAAACGTCGAATGTATGGAATAATTTTGAAATGAAAGATATTAAAATTGGTGGAAAAATAGAAAGTAGAGCACAATGTAAATATTGTATTAAACATTATGCATACGTATCCGGTAGTTCTACTAGCACACTTGGTAGGCATTATGTAAAATATCACTCTAACACGCAAGTGAGAGACCCTACACAAACACTCATAAATGCTAGTGGCAGTGGCAATTTTATGTATTCACATAATAAAATGAGAGAAGGAGTAGCAAAATATATATCACAATCTGAGGCACCTTTATCTATGTTTGATAGCGAGTTATTTGAAAATTTTATGAAGAGTATATTAATCCTAGTTTTAGACGAGTCGCTAGAAGTACGACGCGAAGTGATATTATTAAAATGTATAATCATATGAAAAATGAATTAATTGAGTTTTTTTCAAATGCTCCGTCTATGTCTATTTGTATTACTTTTGATTTATGGAGTGCACCTAATGCTTAGGATATATTGTTGTAACTTCTCATTTTATTGATGACTCTTGGCAATTAAATAAAAGAATATTAGGATTTCGTAGTTGTGAATATCCACATAGTGGCGTTACCATTTATAGATATATTGTTGGAATTTTGCAAGAATATGCTATTAGAGATAGAATTTTTAGTATTACGCTAGATAATGCTGCTGCTAACGATGTTGCAATTTTTGAATTAAAAAGGTTATTTCAATTAGATACGGCTCATAATACTCTTTTTCATATGAGATGTGTTTGTCATATTTTAAATTTAGTTGTTCGAGATGGCATGTCATATATTTCGCTACATATTGAATCTATTCGATCTGCAATTTCTTTTATTACTTCATCTAATACGCGACAACAAGAATATAAAGAATATTGTAAAGTTGCTCAACTTAAACCAAGAAAATTAAAAACCGATGTAGATACAAGGTGGAATTCGACTTATTTAATGTTAGAAAATGTTAAGCCATATTGGTTAGTTATTTGTGCTTATATTAGTGAAAAAACAAAATGTATTACTCTTGATCATAATAGTTGCGATATTGCTAATTTATTTCTTGATTTTTTAAAACCATTTTATGAAGCTACAAATAAATGTTCGGGAATTTATTATCCCACTACTCATCTTGTTCTCCCACTTTTTATAAAATTAACGGGTACTTTTCAAATATTTAAACAAAGAAACGAATTTTGTGCATTAATTGAAAAAATGGAAAAAAAATTTAAAAAATATTGGCTTAACATACCTGTTATTTTTTGTTTTGCATGCATAATGCATCCTAGATTTAAATTAGATGGAGTGCGTATAATGCTTGATAGAATTTCTTCTAATTTAGGTATTTCTTCTTCAATTAATGGTGCTCAATTAAGAAATGAAATTGATAATTTATTTTCTTCTTATAAAATTAAATATTCTAATAATCGTTCAATTCTTTCATATGATATGCATGCTAGTTCTACTAGTGGTGCTTGTAGTGGAGATCCACAAGATTTTATGTATGATATATTTAAGCAAATAGATAGCAATGTTCATTCTTATAATTCACAAAGAAATGAACTCGATATTTATCTTAACACCTACCATAACATTTCTTGCCCCGAGGATTTTGATATTTTGGCTTGGTGGAGAGTCAACTCTATTTCATTTCCTATTCTTTCTAGAATGGCACGTGATCTACTAACACCTCCGGTCTCTAAAGTAGCATCGGAGTATGCTTTTAGTGCAGGTGGACGTGTGTACGATGATAAACTAGGAAGACTTGCACCAGAAATCGTTGAGACACTCATTTGCATGAAGGATTGGAATGACGCTGTGACGAGAGATCAACAACGAGAAGATGATATAGTTGAATAATTCAAAAATTTGGATGTCGAAGACTAAATTTTTATTTAAATTTGAAATTGTAATTTTCATTTTCATATATTTTCTTTATCTTGTAAGTTGTGCTTTGAAATTGTAATTTATATTTGAAATTGTAATTTTCATTTTCATTTTGAAATTGTAATAAAAATATTTATTCAATTCAATAAAAATATTAATTCAATTAAATTATTAATTATAGTATTTTTACATTATAATAATAAATGTTTATTATAATTTTAAATTGTATAATATTGAAAATAATTTATAATATATTTATATAAGATATTATTATTCATGTATATTTGGCTCGTTAGGCTCAACTCGTTAAGGCTCGTTAGGCTCGCTCGGATCGTTAAGGCTCGGATCGTTAGGCTCGGCTCGTTAAGCTCGGCTCGTTAGGCTCGTTAGGCTCGACAGGCTCGGCACGTTAAGCTTGGCAAGCTCGACGAGCCAGACTTTTTCAGGCTCTGCCGGCTCGGCTCGACTCGTTAGCCACCTCTACATCTACGAGATGAATTTATTATAATTCTACATTTTAATCTTACATTTTAATGTTGATAAAATTAATGTCTTATTTTGATTATTTATAATCACACATAGATTGCCATTCACATTCAAAGAACTTTGCTTAAAAAATGTTTTTTAAGCAACAATAGAGTACATATATATTTTTGTATTGTAGAACAAATTGGAGATACCGATTGAATGACCATGAGAGAATCAGACGCAGAATCTGTCCATTGTGCTGGAACGATTTCTGTGTCTCCTCCAAGCAGTGGTTCTTCTCTTCTCTACTCCAGCTCTGAGAAAATCAAACGGACAGTTGGTTTAGGATTTGAGATGTTATTTGAAACCAAACCAACATTATAACCCAATCAATATAAACAATCAAAGGTAGTATATTGACCAAACTCAAATCAAACAATTGAAATTGAACAAACCTCCCAATTACTAGGATGGTTTGTCGTATTTTAGTGTCAAATGGGACAAAGATGTTAGAGAGAGAAAGTAGCCATGAGAAGATAACAGTAAAAGGTAACAAATGCAAGAGAGACATAGGAAGAAGAGATAGAGAACAAAGAAATTACTTCAGCAGCTTTATTATGCTTCTCTCTCACATTCTTCAACATTTGTGAAAGGTCACCATCCCATTTATAAAATTCCAGCTCTTTCTTGTCAAGCATAGTTTCTGCCACCTATAAAGTGCAAATCGGGGAGTTGAGAAAAGAAAGTCTGCAGAGTTGTTGTGTTTTCGAAAGTTGTAATCTACTTTTAAAATGAAATTTAAAAAAAAAAAAACAGAAATCAATTGGAAACAACGATCTACCCATGTATCAGAAAACTGGTCTCAACCAGCAATTTAATCCGTATATTATCTAACAACAATTACCAAGTGCTTATTTTTTCTTTTAGTAAGAAACAATAATTGCTTCGAAACAAAAAAAAAGTACAAACCAAATCTTCCCAATGGAATGGTAAGGGAAGCATATGCCCTTGCGCCTATCCAAAAAGCTAATCTAATCTCACAAACTATCACAATCCAAAATTAGGCCACTATATCATTTCTCCACAATATTTTTGTTTCCCTTCTAAAGGCCATAGAGGAAGTTAGAGCACAAACCAAATCTATCTTCCACTCCACATTCCTCTTCCGCAAGGGGGTAAGCATTGCGAGACAAAGCCCAGATCAGATCGAAATATGTTTTGTTTTAGTTATAATTACTTACCATATTGAAAGCAAAAGTTCCATCACATAGTTTATCATATTGAAAGCAAAAGTTCCATCTCATATTGAAGATATGAAATTGAAAATGATGTAGTCATAAGGGGTAAAAAGAAGGTGAAATGCAGCATAAATATTTTCAACAACATATAATTCGGATTTGCCAGATATGTAAATTTTACCTTCCTCCCAATCATTCGACCACCAGCTGAGTGGGCGAAGTATACATTGTAGAAATGGCAAATAAATGCCTGAGGATCTTTCTCTGATACTTCCTCGAGATATTGAGCATAGGTGACCCCAGGAGAACAAGGCTTGGGAATGTCATAGCCTTGCTCTTTCAACCAGTCAAGATCCTTTGCCAAGTTTTCAGACCTTTCCAGTCCTGTGTTTTTAAATTCTGCATCTGAGGAAAAGGTGGCACAAAATTTTAATTTGTTAACATTTTTATTGTTCTCATTAAAAAACTGTGCCCAAATAGAAGTGGGTTAGTCAGAAGAAACTTCTCTGACAAACTTTCATAGTCATCTGCTTGGTAGCATGATCAAAATATGAACGTTTCATTGTTAGAAAGAAGCAGAGGAACCATTAACTTGCAGTACACTAAAAAATCCAAGTAACCCGTCAGCTACGAATGTTGTATGAGACGATTTAATCTCTAATTGCTTGTGATTACAATCTCAGTTTTGAAAACTTACAAGTCTAGAACATTTTAAATTTCATATTTTGGAAACTTCAATATGAAATGGAAGTTGAGTTTTCAATACGAGAATAACATGAAGAGAAATGAACAATTTGCCATGAACATTTAGAAGTATATAGTCAACTGTAACAAGAAACCTCAAATATCCATCAATGGAGGGATCCCATTTAGCTACCGGCCTCTCCTCCGGCTCCTTCACTTCCTTCTCCCCTTCCTTAGCTTGATCTCTGGAGTGTAGTCTCATTGCCACAAACCTCATCTCTTCGACAAAACCCTTTGCCTCTCCTGGGTAACCCTTCCTTGGCCTTTCAGCCGTGGTAGATGACACAACTGCAACAGCCTTCATCGGGGCTCTGGTGTTTCTAGCAGGAGTTCGAAAGCGAACAAAGGAGGCGCTCTTGAGCAAGAAATGGAAACAAAAATCAAGGTTTCGGGAAGAAGAAGGTGATCGAGCAAAATGGGTTTTGTCAAAGCAGATGTTGATTGAGAAATCTGGGTGAGGGAAGCCATTTGAAAGGAAGAAGAGGACTAGGGAGAGCTCAAAAGGCGTGAGGTAGATGCGGAAGGAGTGCACGAAACCTTCAAAGTAAAATATCCAGACAAGGAAGCTAAATTTAACTTGAAATGGCGTCCGAAGTAAAGTTCAAGACAAAGAAATCAAACCACAATCCATTTGGAAATGGAAAATATGAAGATCATAAAATTAAGGAAAATTGACTAGGGTGGGAACGGTTCGGTTGAGTTCAGTTTGGTTTTTGGTCGAATTAGAACCGAATTAACTTGGTTCGGTTTTAAATTTTTCAAACTGAAACCGAATCGAGAATAGTGGAAAATTGAATCGAAAACCGAACTTCGGTTTCGGTTCTAATTGATTCGGTTTCGGTTTCGGTTTCGGTTTCAGTTCAATTTTGCATTACCTCATTTTTTATGTGGTCAATTTGATTTTTGGATTTTTTACTCGGTTTATAGGTCGGTTCAACGATTCAATTCTTTTCATTTAATTTAGTAAAAATAATTGAAAATAAGTTAGCAAAATTATTTTAAAATGAGTATACAGAGTGCTACAAACATTCAAACTGTTACATACCATCTGAGTCATGAATTCACAAGTCCTCAATTCACAGAGTCATTAGTCCTCAATTACAAACCATTTCATCGTGAAACAAGCTACAAAGCGTGAAGTTCAACTTCACTCTTCAATCAACAGACTTCAACATTCCTAACTCTCCAGAAACTAAATACCCATTAAATCATTCCTAACATTCCTTCTCTAAATAAAATGCAAAACCCCGTAGTGCAAAACACAAGTATGAATGTTTCAGACGAAATCATCTTTCACCGAAAATGGATTGGATCTAGAAAGCAAACAGTAAATAATCTAAAAAGAAAGAGATTTTGTTTGAACAAACAAAGAAAACGAATTTTCACATAATCTGCAGTCTGCTAATTTTACGAGTTCGTCAAAAGAAAATGTTTATATCGAATCATTATTACTATAAACAAACAGTAATTTTAAGAAGGGAGAAATTGTAACGCCCCGTTAATTGAAAAGCCATTTTTCCTTGATTTTAAAATGCGTCATAAAAATTTTTCGCTTTAATCAATTATCAATTGAAATTCATTTTTGAAAGTGCATAATAATAATAGGATTTCAAAACATAACTTCCCAGTTTTCTTAATAAAAGTTCCAAAGTTTCTATTATACTGATTAAAAGGTTCAAATACTGCCAATAGTAATTACCAAAATACCCTTTCTTCATCAAAACACCAATGTCAAAATACCAATGTTTCCCAAAATATGTGAGCTGCACCCATTAGGTCAATTTGGCTAATAACACGAGGGGTCATCCTGGAACGCCTCCTCTTCCACTAGTACAAATTCTTCATTAAAGTAATCACCTACATTATGGGGAAAACAATGAGCCTAACGCCCAGCAAGAATCAGAATATAAAATGCAATGCATATGGTGCATGATCATGCGATGCATTATAGAGGAGATCCACATCTCATTTATTATTTGGGGCGATGGGTAAGTCTAGGTCTCATGGCTTAACCATATTTCCAATGAGGAAACACACCAATATGGGTGTCACCACGAGCCATACCCATACACTTTTGTTGAAGACATTGAGGATTTCAGAACAAGAGAATTGAGAATCTTATGATTCTCGTGGCTTAACCGTACCTCACCACTCCCTAATTGGGAGTAGGCACTCCAATAAGGGTGTCACCACGAAAACCATTCCTAATTCCCTCGAACCCCCACATGCCAATTTACATAAATTTTAGGATGACGTACGACGTGCGAACAATTTTTATAAGTCCTAGTATGATGCATGTATGCTACAATTAAATCAGGGAAAAACAACATACGATGATAGCATAAACAACTTGTAAGTAATAGTGCAATATGTATTCATTTTAATATCCATAGTCTAAGTGAAGGCAAGCAATACAAGTTCTGAGTCGTATTGTTACAAGCAAAAATAACATATTCTAATCCCACTAGATATAAAGTTCAACGTTATCATTAGTCACTATTTATCATGGTCTTCTGCTGATCTGGTTCAACAAGTTAGAAAACATATACTAAACTCAACGATATCAATGGTGAGTGCAATAACAGTTTACACTCCTTGTCTGGTCATAGGGTATGCCAATAACGATTTTAAGGGATTGACAATGTAACTCTCCAAATATTCCACTAGGTTCAGATCATATTGTAAAGTACAGGATAATCACTAACTTCCATTGTTCTTGCTCTTCATTTAATTTAACCTCTACTATAAATTTTGTATACTTCATCGAATGAAAAACATAACAACTCAGTTATTAATTATCAAACCTTCCATCCAATCCATTTCAACGTTCAGTATGAAGACAATTGTTCTTTCCAACATTCTACAGCAACAACAAGATACTGTACTAACAAATACTAAACTAAAACATATGATTCACATCCAAGCATCAATAAAATCAACATCCAGCAAGCAAAATGTAGGACCTCCACTGGCCAACCGCATATTCTAATTCTTACCTCAATTCTTCAGTTTGATATCCAATAACAAAATCGCCGCTAGTTACAACTAGAAGAACAGCCGCAAAGAATTTCTATGCCAAAACAAAACAGTACGAATAGTTAATTCTACTTCCAAATTATCCCACTTGACTTAATCCATTTTAAAATGTCCAATTTAATTCCTTACCTTTCCTTCTCTTCACAGTTGGACGAATAGAGGAATCCTCAACACAACACTTCACTCACCAAGCACTCTCACAACACTTCACAAATTCCACTCACAACACAAATTTCACACACATTTTCTAGAGAGGAACACAGTGGAGAGAGCTTACCTAATATAGGCAATAGAGAGAAAAGGACAAGCAGCTGCAGGAGATAAACTGAAGTTGCAGATTGAAGGCTGAGCATTGCCCATCTCAAGGGGAGGTGGTCTAATGAGCGAATCCCATGTGGAAAACCTTCAAATCTGCAAGGGAAAGACTAGATAGGTTCCAGAGAGTCTGGGGAGAGAGGAGCTTCGTCATGTAGAACAAGATATTGGAAGAGAGAGGTGATTTTAAAATGGGTTTCTCTGAATTTCTCGATCTTGCGGACGACTCGACTAGTCTACAGTAATCGTCCGCATCATCTAAATTGTCCATAATTTAGGACAGATTCATTCGGACGCCATTTGTTCTCGTCCACAGTCATCCACTATCATCCGAATGTGTCCCAGTTTTATACAGATTCAATCAGATGTTGCCCTGTGTCGTCCGGGTCGTCCGAACCTCGTCCGAAAACCCAGTAGTGTACATTTTCCTCACTTTTACACTTAGATTAATTTTTTGAATATTAACCCTATATCTTCCGTGCACAATTTAATGTGTATCGTCGCATAATATGATATAATATGCATACGTATTAATTATCCAAATTTATTACATCAAAGAACGGAGAAAAATATGTTTTTAGGGTACTACAGAAATTTTTGTTGAACGAAGAAGAAACAGAAATCTGTTACCTGGGTTGGATACTCGTCGAAAACTTTTAGAGTAGATGAGGCCAAGGAAAACAAAAATGAGGACCAATCTGAAATTTTTGCAGCAGAACTCGAGGTCTGTGACTCTGTGGGAGGAGAGACGACTTGGACTTAAAAAAATGAAGGGATCGGGATGGACACGTTTTTGGGAAGAAGAGATGAAGGGAGGGAGTCAGGATGCATTTTCGAGGTTTCGATGGCCGATGCTTTCAGACTCCAGTCGTCAACAGCCTTCTAGGTTTCTTTCTTTGTAGTGGGTGGGTAGGGCTTCCTGGTGCAAGGGTCGAGATATGTAGGGGGAGAGAGAACGGTTCGGTTTGGGTTATCACAGTTTTCACTTCACATAATTGAGAACCGAACCGACATTTTCAGTTCGGTTCTGTTCGGTTATAAATAAATTTTTTTTCTTGTTAAAACAGAATCGAACCATCAAAACTGATTGGTTCAGTTTGGTTACCCGTTTTGAACTGAACTGATTTCCACCCCTAAAATTGATAAAGCAAATCCTATAGTTTGGAATCAGTGACAAGTCAAAACTTAAAGAAATTTCACGAATAACTAAAACCTCCAATAATGATAAATGAAGAAAGTAAACTTCGCAGTGACGTTTTCCATCCAAAAACGTCGGAGTCACGTTTTTCACTTAAAAAATGTCAAGGATGTCACATGAACCTCTAATGGATGTCGAAAGATCAACATTGGACATCTTTCAACGATAAGGGATGCTCAAGGCTCATCCACAAGGAGACAAACGTCCTGTGAGAATCAGATTAGCTGTTATACCAAATGATACAAATCAGAATAGCTTTGATTCTAAATAATGAGCAACAGAATCAGCGACAAGTCGAACACTTGGATAATAAATATGGAAAATATGGATTAAAGAAGAAGAGAATCAGAGTAGAGGGAGGTTGAATTGAAATAGAGTGGTCGATAGACAAAGAGGAATAACAGACGATCGAATGAAAAAAAGATAAAGGAAGAAAAGAAGATGACTGTTGGATTAGATTATGGGACGTCTGATACAGAAGATGAACGTCTGACATGAAAGATGAACGGCTGGGATGAAAGAGTGGGAAGGGCCCTCACCCCACAACGGACGTCCCTCGTCTCACAACACACATTCCTCAACTTAAGACAGGCGTCTTTCGTCCCACAACGAACGTCCCTCAACTTAAGACGAGCGACCCTCAACAACAATGGACATCCCTCAACCAACAACATATGTCCCAAGACTTAAGATGGATGTTCATCAGTATATGGCCTTCTAAACTTAGTTATTTCCTAAAGTGGTTTTGCGGCAAATATAGAAAGTTCTTCCATTTGCTGATCTCCACACTACAGCAGGTCGACCACTATTCGTGAAAAAAGTAACGGATGTTCGAATCTGTTTATCCATGAGTCATTCATCTCTTCAGCCGATTGACCACACATGTTATTTCTTCCCTAAATCATTCTATTGGCACTTCATCTTGGTATCAGAGTTAAGACTCCAATTAATTTGTGATTCATTCTCCATCGTCATGATGACACGAGGAGCATCAAAGGCAGCATAAAACCTTGAGGCAATTCCAATCAATATTTATGACACCGAGTTGCCACCAATAAAAGAAGTCGAGTCTAGTATTCAAGGGACAAATTGATGAGCTTCAAAACATGATTCACGACATGCATCAACAATTCATTGGTTCTAGAAGTCAACAAAGAGAAAGTCCTCAAGCAACTGGACAAAGAGAAAGTGTTTTCCAATCAGATAGTGAAGAAGGATTCATAGAGAAGAAAATTGAAAATAGAGAATTCTTTAACACAAGAAGGAGACCAAACCAAAAGGATGACTTGAATCTTGTTAAGGTAACCGTATCTTCATTCAATGGTTCTTATAATGGTGATGATTATCTTGAGTGGATGGAAAAGGTAGATAAGATTTTTTAATGCTACAACTTTTCAAAAAGAAAGAAGATTCAACTAGTTTCACTTGAGTTCATGGGGTATGCTAGTCTATGGTGGAACAATCTTTGATCAAAGAGGAAGCTTGATGGAGAAGAAGAAATCCTAACTTGGAAACTTTTGAAGACACTAATGAGTAAGAGATTCATTCCTAGCCACTACAAACAAGAGTTGTTTTATAAAATGCAAAGCCTCAAGCAAAGATCTTCATCAATAGAGGAATATTTGACCAAGTTTGAAACATTAAACACAAGGAGTGATATAGAAGATCTGGTAGACCACACTCTTGCAAGATTCATCTAAGGCCTCAATCATGACATTGGAGATATTGTTGAACTACAGCCCTGCAAGACAATGGAAGATGCTATAAAGTTGTCACTAAAAGTGGAGAGACAAAAGAAGAGGAAAGAAATACAAAGAAATACAATATTTCTCAAGCCATAATCCAAACTTGAAGATAAAGGATTGAACCTAAAAAATGCTTCGACTAAATCAAGTGAAAACAAGAAGTTACCTATTGAAGTACCAAATCCAAAGACGAGAGATCAAGCGTTTCAAATGCCTTGGTATATGACATTATGCTTATCAATGTCTAAATAGGAAAGTACTGGTATTACGGAAAGGCACCAATGAAGTTGAAAGTGAAGATGAGAATGATGAACAAAGGTCACACGAGGAGGAAACATATTAGAGACCCGTTACACTTAAGAGGGTCTTCTCCTTACGGTCATTCGAATGATACTTACTACAAAAGCTAACATTGATGATTGTCAAAGAGAAAATATCTTCTATAGCTGATGCAAAGTCAAAGACAAAGATGCTCTCTAATTATTAATGGAGAAAGTTGTGCTAATGTGGTAGCTACGGATTTAGTGAGCAAGTTGGGAATGGACAAATTCTTTCATCCAACTCCTTGCAAGTTAAGTTAGTTAAATGACTAAGAAGACATGAAAATTAGTAAACAAGCATCGGTTGAATTCAATATTGGAAAATTTTGTTGGGAGTAATGTGCCCAGCAAGCAAATGTAATAGAACAATTTTATAATATATGAATAAATTTATATTGATTGATATTATGTTAACATTTTAGATTATGTTTTATAAAATTCAAAAAAAATTCTTTGGTTATTTATGCTAACTTTATATTAACATATATGTGGGATAAAATATAAAGAGTAATAACCAAAATATGTCCATGACTCATATTTGAGGTATGAAATTTTCAAATAGTTCATAGTCATAAACATAGTTTATCTCATTAAGAATATATAGTCATATCCCGACTATATATATAGTGACATAAGATAAATATGTTTTATATAATATGATTATATTGGATTAGATTAGATAAAATTATATTGTTATGATAATTTCAGTTAAATATAAACAATTAATTTTATCATAATGATGGTCATATATGCATGATCTTAATTCGTCGTATTTAACAACTCCTATTTATTTTAATTTATTCTTTGATTTACTCGGTAAAGTTTTGTACGATTTACTATTCATATACCTTGTATATTGGGAGTGAATTAAAATGAATAGCTGGGAATGTTAATATCAATACAATGAAATCTATTTCTATAGATTCCCTTGTTTGTTAGAATGATCAAATAATTAGCGCGCAATTCATAATCGTTATGAATTAATTATTCAATCAAGAACTAATGGTAGTCAAAGGATAAAGACGCAAATGAAAGGTTAACGGATTATAAACCTAGCTCTATTATGAATCTAAATGGAAGGTTAATATATATGTAATGACTATATCAATAGACATTAATTAGAGTCAATATACCATATAGTTTTTGAGAGTGCAACTCTAAGTATTTAGTGGAATTACTTTATAGTTCCTAATTATGTGAATTAGTAGAAAGAGTTTATATTAATTAACGAAATACTATTGGAGCTTAAAACTATAGGTCCATCGGTTCCTTCGTTATTTTCGATCATTATTCGAATAATAGAAAAATGAACAAAGAAAATTAAATAATTAATTATTTAATACACTCAATAATAAGTTTATTATTTTTCATTAGATAAAATAATTGAATTATTGATTATTCAATTAATTAAGACAACATGACAAAAGTTGCCATAGTTAATATATTTGTTATATTTCATTAAATAAAATAATTGAATTATTGATTATTCAATTAATTAACAAATATAAAATAGTTTTTGAAAATACTTTTTAAAATGGATTTTGTCAATTTTGAGTTAATGTCAAATTTGAGTTAATGTCATCGTGCCAAGTGTTGAGCTATAGTGACAAGACCTTTTGTTTGCCATAATATTTTTGCTACAAATGTATGAAATCAATTATAACTTAAATGAGAGAATAATAAATTAATGTTATAGTGCCAAGTGTTGAGCTATGGTAAGAAGACCCTTTGATTTCCATAACATTTTTATAAATGTATGAAATCAATTATAACTTTAATGGGGAATTTGTAGTGTTTTTCTCTAAATGTCATAATAGCCATTATAGAGCAATACCACTATAAATAGAGGTCCAACGTCATTAGGTTATAAGGTTGAAATCTTTAAGATTATGGAATCCATTTTGAGAGCCAAATTTGTGTCTTTCCGTGTTGGCTTTAGAGAAGTGTTTTCTAAATCCTAATAGATCGTTTCATGTGTTAAGAATACGATCTATCGTAAATTGAGTTTGATATTGTTTCGTTCATCACGCCCACACGTGCTTATTTGAGGTAAGAAGGATTGGTTGAGAAGATCGAAGGTTGATTTTGTACTCGTGTGAAGTAAGCTTCAAAGGTAATATGCTTCATCTTTTAGATTAAATCTAAATAAAGATTTTTGAATACACATTATTATTAATATGTTATAACAACGATTCATTTTATGTTTATGTTAAAATTGTTTTTCATGATACATAGGTACGCACGTTACCGATGTTATGAATATCGACAATTCCGCCATGTGAGGGAACCTAAAAACCAATAATTGGTATCAGAGCTTCATTGTAGTTATGATATATTTAATATTATGATTTTATAAAAATCATGATATGCGATGATAAGTAGGCTTATGCATTTTTTTTAATTTATATATATTTTTGGAATGTTGAATGTATGGATATATGCATGATTGAAATAATGATCATAATTTCATATGGCCGATTTGGGTTAGGAATTTTTTTTTTAATTTCTTATTTTTAATTTTGATGAAACCGAATTTGTCTTGGATAAATACTCTTTATGTAATATTGATAGAGATCAAAGAAAGGAGGACAAGACAAATTTTGGAGCGAGACTATGGTGTGCAATTATTGTCACCACGACGTATTACACAAAAAATTGTGGAAGCCATCAAGACTTTAGATAATATTTTATGGGTTTATATGTAATTTTAGAAATACCCAAATCAACCCTATCATTATTTCATTTACTTTTATGCTTGATATAAGTTTTTTTATTATTGTCATGCATTCACATGTCATATAGTAATTGCATATAGAGCCTACTTATCATTAGTTTTCTGGCGTTGACATGCATTCTTAACATATATTTTATTTATCAAATTTTAATAAATTAGTTTATTAAAAATGAAATAGTTTTAAATAGATTAAAAACTATTAATTCATATTTATAAATTACGTGAGAAAATAAAATAATACAAAATTTTAATTGTTAAAATTTTTACATTATTTTGTAAGTGCTAAATAAATTATTTATTTAGTATCATTAATTTTATAATATGATTATAAATTAATAATCTATATATAAAATAAATTTTTTTTGATTAAATTTTTTTTTTATAGATTTAATAGAATATGTGATATTCTATAAAATCACTATAATTCAAAATAATGAGTGGGAGCGGAGAGTTAGACGTTACTTTCCATGGTCTCCATCGTTGATAAAACAACGTGAGATTTAAGTGGGGCTCCAAGACGACTTTGTTATCATCCTCCGTAAGGAGAGTGTTCACTTAGATCAATACCATGATTGATCTCTTAGAGATAGATTTTATAAAATGTATTTTATAGTTGACCGTCATTAAGGCAGCAATTATAAGTTAAGTTTTATAAAACTAAAACGATGGTATGCACTCATAAAAATGTGATATAATGTGTTAATCACATTTAGACCAAAACTAATCGCTAGTTAATAAATTTTGAAAATATCAGATATTTTGAATAAATTTACTAATAGATAATATTTTTACCCTAAAGAAAAATATTATGTATCGAGATAATAGTAGCAATTGTATTTTATTTAGTGATTTAGCATGCTCGTGCATCATTTTTACTTACCATATTTCTTATGAATTTTATTCATAATGTTAATCTTTATTTATTTATTCATTACAACAGAATATCTTCTTTTATGATTAATTTACTCGGGACTGAAAAGAGCACTGGCGATAATTTCGTCAATTGGAAAAAGAATATGAATATGATTCTTGTGCACGACAATTTGAAGTTTGTACTAACTGAGGAATGTCATCCTATCCGTGCTGAAAATGCAACAAAGGAGAAGAGAAATTGTAAAAAGTATCTCGAGAAGGTAAAACAAAAGAAGCCAAGTAAATCTAATTCACTTGTTATTGAATCTTGTTTAGTTGATAATGGTTTATCACCCTGGATAGTTGATTCAGGTGCGGCTAATCATGTTTGTTGTTCATTACAAATGATTAGTTCCTATTGGAAGCTAGCAGATGGTAAGTTTAGTATGAGAGTGGGCAATGAAGCACTAGTTTCAGATTTAGCAGTAGGAGAAACAAAAATTATATTTTCAGAATAAATTTTTATTGTTGAATAATGTTTATTTTCTACCGGGGTTTAATAGAAATCTCATTTCTGTTTCTCACTTATTTGAACAATGTTATTCAATTTCTTTTAATAATAATATTGTTATTATTTCTAGAAAATGGACTAGATATTTGTTCTGTTTTTATAGAAATTGAACTTTATGTGATAAGGCCCACCAATAAGTCACTTTTGAATACTGAAATTTTTAAAGTATAATTGTCTAAGTCCAAGAAACTTAAAATTTCTCATGATGATAACACATATCTTTGGCACCTTCGTCTAGGTCATATTAATCTAGATAGAATTGATACACTTGTGAAGGACAGTCCTTAAAAAGAATTAAATATTGGATCTTTACTAGTCTGTGAATCTTGTCTAGAGGGAAAAATGACCAAGAGACATTTTTCTGCAAAGGGTCAAAGGGCTCATGTAATATCCGAATTTTTATATCAGAATTTAAAAATGATGAATTGGAAAATAATTCGGGGTATTTGAATTAGTTGAATAATTATCGGGGTATTACCAAAGACATAACTGTTAGACACGGACTGAACCGGTTGGGTTCGACTCCGTCCGAAAATAGGTGACTCGATTTTAATTAAAAATGAAGAAAATAAATAATGGGATTAAATTGAAATAATTAAAATGAAAATGAGATTTATTAAATAAAATTATAAAATTTATATAAATAGAATTAGGAGATAAAGGGAAGGGAAAAATCGGTTCAAGAGGAGTTAGTAGGAGTTGAACTCGTTCAATTTGAAATTTTTTGGTCGCTGGCCATTTGAGAAGAGAGAGACAGAGAGAGAGAGAGAGATAGAGAGACAGAGAGAGAAGAACAACGAGAGGGAGGCGACGAGGGGAAGCAGAGCGAGCTCGACTCGGGTTCGGGCTCAATGCGCTGGCCAGTGGACAGACGTGTGTCGGACGGTGTTGTAGTTGCTCCTCTATGGTGGCCTACTGGACGCGACTCGGTGGAAGGCTGGACAAGGCGGTTAGGGCTCGGGAATGAAATTCCCGACGGTGTCGGCAATCGTCGGCCATGTAAGTCAGTTTATGTTTTGATTCCCCTCTATGGCATTCTAAATTGGACGTTCCAGCCGTCTGATTTGGCCACGATTCACGTCGGCTGGATATGGTGAGGCGAGCGTGATGGCAGGGGTGATTGATGCGTTCTTGCTAGGAATCGGTTGGACCGAACTGGGGTTGGGCTTCCTCCAGCTCCTCATCTGGAAAACTTCCGATGTGGATACTGGTAAGTGGACCACTGTTCCTTGGTATGTACAATTATCCGCCAGCTTTGGAAGTCATCCCTTCTGCTATAAATGGATGGCAGAGATGAAGTGTTCTGGTGCATGTTAGTGGCTGTGTATGTGTGAGCAGTGAAGGGCAGCTCGGGTGTGTTTTGGTGAAGGTGCTCTCGGGTCTGTTTGTTTTCAGTTTGGTTTTGCCGAGAGTGCCCTGTAGCCAGAAGAGAAGAAAAGTGGAAGAGAAAGGGTAAAAGCAACAGTGAAGCTTCTGTCTTCAGGTAAGGAATTCTTCCATGGTTTTATTGTAAATTGTTGTGAACATGGTCTGTTCAATTGCTTTCTGTCACAATTCTAAGAAGATTATGGTTTTGGTAAATTTTTTAATTCTTATCTGTTTTGGTCCTGCTGACTGGTCCTCTTGATGAATTACAAATTGGTTGAAATCATTCTATGTTTGGATTGTGGTTGTCAATTATTATGCAGTGTGTGTTGCCACTGTTAAGTGAATTATGTTGTTCAAATGATGATAGGTTGCTTAGTGAATGAAAGTTTTGTTGTTCGTTGGGATTAATTATTGTTTCTCGGTTGGTTGTTATGGATGTACAAGCATGAATATGTTGAGGAATAGGTGGGTGAATGTATGCTCTTTGTAGAGAGTTATATGCCATGTTGATTTTAGGATTGGTTTTGTTGGAAATGTTGCTATCTCTTGATGGTTGTTGTTAAATGACTGCTGCTCTCTGTTGTTGAATGATGCTTCATTGTTGGTTATTGAGTTGTGAGTGATAAAATGGTTAAGTGAATTAGAGTATTTGATTTTGATACTCTATTACAGATGAATAAAGGATAATGGTATCGAGTAGTTGAGATTCTTATAGACTAAATTAATGATTAAGGGTCAATGTTCGTGAAGGTACTTTGAAGGTAAAATTGGAGTACTACACGCATCTTGGATGCCAGGTAAGTTAATACTTACTGTGTTTAGGTCTTTGGACCCTACATCGCAAGAATTAGGATTGTATGTTGTGTGTTTATTAGATTTAGGTTCTTTTAATGATATGTTTACTAGATATTATATCATCATAGAGGGTTGTATGTATTCACGAGCATATTGTATGACATAATAAATATATGTAAATAGGCGTGTGGGGGTTTGGGTGAATTGTGACTTTCCATATCGTAGATTCCTCCCATGTAAGGAATGGTAGGTTTAGAAGTTATCTACGTGGATTCTAGGGTTCACAATTATCCCGTTTTGAAACCCTCAACGTCTTCAACAAAAGTGAGGATACCTGCTTGTGGTAACACCCCCGATGGATATATCTCTTCGTCGGAGTGACTGGTTAGGCCACATGACTCTCGGGAGTATTCCACCTTAACTTCCAGAAGAGATACGGTTCTCTTCTGTAATGCATTCTATGATCATGCATATCATGTGCATAGTATTTCATTCTATCTCTTACTGAGCGTTAGGCTCATTAGTTTAGGTCTTGTGATGTAGGTACGTACGAGAAACTGATGAACAGGTCAAAGACAATTGATGAAGGATTTGCACAGGTGGATCTTATAGCTGGCTAGGCTAAAGAATTAAAAAAGGAAATTGTTTGAAAAGGATTTGTAATTACTAACGATCTTTAAAACTTTATTTTAACTCCGCTGCTTTTCATAAAAGGATTTTATTACTTCTGTTGCAATTTATAAATTGGGTTTTCAGTAAAGAGTTTTAACGCTCGGGTTTTATAAAGAAAAGTCTTACTCTGATTTTGTAAAAGAAAAATTTTTAAATTTCACGCATTTTTAAAGTAAATAAAAACCGGGTCGTTACTGCTCAAAAGCCATTTGAACTCATACTTTCAGATGTATGTGGCCTTATGACTACTCGGACTAGGGGTGGTTATGACTACTTCATCACTTTTGTTGATGATTACTCATGATATGATTATACTTATCTAATTCAATTTAAATAAGAAAACTATAGAAAGTTTCAAGAATTTAAAGTTGAAGGTAAAAAACAATTAGATAAGTCAATCAAGTGCCTTCGATCAGATCGAGGAGGTGAATACCTTGATAATGAATTGAAGGATTACTTCTTAGAACATGAGATTATATCTCAGCTAACAACACGTGGCACTCAACAAAATGGTGTTGCTGAAAGGAGAAATAGGACATTACTTAACGTGGTTCAATCTATGATGAGTTACTCTTCACTCCTAAAATCATTTTGAGGATACGCCATACAGACAACGACTTATATTTTGAATGTGGCCCCATCTAAGTCTATTCCTAAGACACTTTTAGAGTTGTGGAGTTGTCACAAACCTAGTTTGAGACACTTTCGCATATTGGGGTGTCCTGCACATGTGCTAGTGGGAAAGACTGGAAAATTAGAACCTCGATATGAGGTTTGCATGTTTGTTTGTTATGCAAAAGGCACAAGAGGAGGTTTGTTCTATAGTCCTGAAGATAACAAGGTATTTGTATCGACAAATGCCACATTTATTGAATATTTCTATATGGCAAACTTCAAATCTCAAAGCAAGATTGTCTTGGAGGAAAGTCATGCTGATGAGATCAGATCGGAAACAACAAAAGTTGTTGTTCCACATTGTACTCAGAAGATGACTACTTCTACTCAGACCATCATGCCACCTAGACGTAGCAAGAGGGTAGTATGACCACTAGCTCGATACGAACACATAGGTGAAGCACAAGTTGCTATCACTGATGATGGAAAAGATGATCCATTGTCATTTAGATGTGCAATGGAAGATACTGACAAAGAAGCATGGCTTGAAGCTATGAAACTTGAGATGGAATCATTGTATTCGAACTCCATCTGAGATTTTGTAGATCTACCTGAAGGGGTGAAACCTATAGGGCGTAAATGGATCTACCTGAACATGAATGTAGAGACATTCAAAGCTAGACTGTAGCTAAGGGTTATACCCAAAGGGAAGGAGTTGATTATGAAGAGACTTTCTCTCCTGAAGCTATGCATAACTCCATTCGTATATTGCTCTCTATTGTAGCTCATTATGATTATGAGATTTGGCAGATGGATGTCAAGATGGCTTTTCTAAATCGTCTTCTTGAAGAAACCATTTATATGGAGCAACCAGAGGGTTTCATAGATAAAGATGCACAACAAAAGGTTTGTAAGTTAAATAGGTCTATTTATGGACTTAAGAAAGCATCTAGGTCATGGTATATGAGATTTGATGAAGCAATCAAATCTCATATACCATGACCTAGATGCTTTCTTAAGTCCATAAATAGACCTATTTAACTTACAATCAAATCTTATGGGTTCACACAGTGCCTTGATGAGTCTTGTGTATACAAGGTCATCAATGACAAGTGTGTGGTCTTCCTAGTTCCGTATGTTGATGATATTCTACTTATTGGGAATAATGTAGAATTATTATCAGATATAAAAGCATGTCTAGCTAAGCAATTCCAAATGAAAGATTTAGGAAATGCAAGCTGGGATTTGTCTACTAAGAGATTGTAAAAGTAGAATGTTAGCTTTGTCTCAAGCATTATATATTGACCAAATGGTTGTCAAAAATTCGATGCAAAACTCCAAGAAAGGTTATTTACCTTCTAGACATGAAGTTATTCTTTCTAAAAAGCATTGTTCTAACAAACCTGAAAAGGAAGAAGATATGAGATGTTACCCCTATGCATCAGCTGTTGGGAGCTTGATTTATGCTATGTTGTGCATGAGGCCCGACATATGTTATGTAGTAGGGATAGTTAGCCGGTTCTAGTCAAATCCAGGATTAGATCATTGGATAGTAATCAAACATATTCTCAAGTATCTAAGGAGAATGAGAAACTATATGCTAGTAGGGATTTGATTCAAAATGGATACATAGATTTTGATTCTCAAACTGATACAGATGATCGAAAGTCGATATCTGGATCAGTTTTCACCCTTGGAGGTGGAGCCATAGTTTGGAGAAGTGTAAAACAAGGTGGTGTTTCAGACTCTACTATGGAAGTAGAATACATTGCTGCTTGTGAAGCAGCAGAAGAAGCTGTGTGGCTCAAAAAATTCTTTAGTGATTTGGAAGTAGTTCCAAATAAAGATAAACCATTGTCTTTGTACTGTTACAATAGTGGTGCAGTTGCGAATGCTAAAGAACCTAGAAGTCACAAACGAACAAAACATAAAGAGAAAATATCATGTGATAAGAGATATAGTGCAGCATGGAGACGTGACTAGTCTGAGAATCTTGCTGATCCTTCACCAAGACGTTACCTACAAAATGTTTTGAGAAACATCTAGAGGGCTTAGGGATTAGAGACATGTCTCATTTGCTTTAGGGCAAATGGTAGATTGTTGGGAGTAATGTGCCCAACAAGCAAATGTAATTGAACAAATTTATGTTCTATGAATAAATTTATATTGATTGATATTATGTTAACATTTTAGATTATGTTTCATAAAATTCATAGAAAATTCCATGGTTATTTATGCCAACTTTATATTAACATATATATTGTATATATATGGGATAAAATATAAAGAGTAATAACCAAAATATGTCCATGACTTATCTTCAAATAGTTTATAGTCATAAACATAGTTTATCTCATTAAGAATATATAGTCATATCCCGATTAAATATGTAGTGACATAAGATAAATATATTTTATATAATATGATTATATAGGACTGGATTAGATAAAATTATATTGTTCGAATAATTTTCATTAAATATAGAACAATTAATTTTATCATAATGATGGTCATATATGCAGATCTTAATTCGTTTTATTTAACAAACTCCTATTTTATTTTAATTTATTCTTTGATTTACTCGGTAAAGTTTTGTACGATTTACAATTCGTATACCTTGTATATTGGGAGTGAATTGAAATGAATAGCTATAAATGTTAATATCGATACAATGAAATCTATTTCTATAGATTCCCTTGTTTGTTAGTTCAATGATCGAATAATTAGCATGCAATTCATAATCGTTATGAATTAATTATTCAATCAAGAACTAATGGTAGTCAAGGATAAAGACGCAATATGAGAGGTTAACGGATTATAAACATAGCTCTATTGTGAATCTAAATGGAGGGTTAATACATTTGTAATGACTATATCAATGAGCATTAATTAGAGTAAATACACTATATAGTTTTTGAGACTGCAACTCTAAGTATTTAGTGGAATTGCTTTAGAGTTAATAATTATGTTAATGAGTTTATATTAATTAACGAAATATTATTGGAGCTTAAAACTATAAGTCCATCAGTCCCTTCGTCACCTTCTATCATTATTTGAATAATAGAAAAATGAATAAAGAATATTAAATAATTAATTATGAATTAATTATTTAATACACTCAATAATAAGTTTATTATTTTTCATTAGATGAAATAATTGAATTAATGATTATTCAATTAATTAAGACAAAATGACCAAAGTTGTCATAGTTAATATATTTGTTATAGCATTGGTGGCAAGACCTTTTGTTTGCCATAACATTTTATTAAAAATATATGAAATCAATTATAACTTAAATGAGAGATTAATAAGTTAAAGTCATAGTGTCAAGTGTTGAGCTATGGTGAGAAGACCCTTTGATTTCCATAACATTTTTATAAATGTATGAAATCAATTGTAACTTTAATGAGGAATTGGTAGTGTTTTTCTCTAAATGACATAATGATCATTATAGAGCAGTACCACTATAAATAGATGTCCAACCTCATTAGGTTATAAGTTTGAAATCTTTAAGATTAAAGAATCCATTTTGAGAGCAAAATTTGTGTCTTCCGTGTTGACTTTGGAGAAGTGTTTTCTAAATCCAAATAGATCGTCATATGTGTTGAGAATACGATCTATCATAATTTGAATGTGATCTTGTTTCATTCATCATGCCCACACGTGCTTATTCGAGGTGAGGAGAAGGTTGATTTTGTACCCGTGTGAAGTAAGCTACAAAGGTAATATTCTTCATCTTTTAGATTAGATCTAAATAAATATTTTTGAATACATATTATTATTAATATGTTACAATAACGATCCATTTTATGTTCATGTTAAAATTGTTTTTCATGATACATATGTTATGCAAGTTACCATTGTTATGAACATCGGTAATTCCGTTGTGTGAGGGAACCTAAAAAGCAACAGTTTTTATGGATAAAGTGCTATGTGATGTGGTTCTAATGAGTGCTAGTCTTCTACTTTTGGGAAGAGCATGACAATATGATAAGAAGACTATGCATGAAGGTTTTACCTATTGTTATTCATTCAAGGATAAAAGAAGAGTGATTAAGCTAGCTGTAATGACTAGATAAATCTCTCTATGTAAAATGTAAAGGATTGTATGAAATTAATACTTGGATAAAGGAAAATACGTTCTAAAATATGCATGGTATAACACCCTGACTATTTATTTCAGAATTTAATAAGGATAAATTGGAAAGTAATTGGGGATGTTCGGATTATTGAATATTTATCGGGGTATTACCAAAGACATAATCAATATATTATAATTTAGGAAAAAAATTATTGGGATGATAATTAAAGTTAAATGAAGTGGGATTAATTAGAATTAAAATGCAACATAATTGATGAGGGAATTAAATGGAAAATTAAATAAATGAAAAGAAAGTATTTATAAACAAATGGAAGAAATGAATTAGGAAAAAGGAAGGAAAAATTAGTTGAGGAAATTGGAGGATAGTCGAACTGGCTCGGTTCGAACCGATTCAGGCTGAGGGTCTAGTTCTGGAAAATTTAGAAGGGTGAATGGTTTGGTTGTCGTCATTTTGCAAAGGAAACAGACGGAGAGAGAGATCCAGAGAATGAGAGGGAGAGAACGATTGAGAGAAACTGAGAGAGGAAGACGAAGAGAGAAGGCTCGGGCTCGGTCAGGGCACCTTCGTGGCATTGTTCAGTGTCCGGTACTGTGGGCCAAGCGGAGTGGCGAGTGCGGAGCTAGGCCACGAGGTTGGGCGAGTCCCACAAGACCAATCGGAGCTCCGGCTAGCGATGAATACCTGCGTCGGGTTCTTGATACAATGCAATAAAAAGTAAGGTAGAAGAATTGTGAGATTTATTAAAATGTGAAAGTGATTTTAAAGAATTTAAGAACTAAGTTGATTGAAGAAGTAAGTTGACTAATGAATGGAAGTATTAAATTAATTATGAAAACAATAGAGAGAGAGAAGAGTAGGATTAAATTGATGAAGAAGCGGGCAACATGGTGGACTTGTGCATTGAGTGGGGAATTTTGGTGAACTTTCATGTCTACCAATGGCACTTTGTTTTGTGAAAAAAAAAAGACTACTTTCTTCCCATGGCCATTTTATGATTCTCACGATGATTTTCAAGTGACTATCCCGAAACGTCATGGCAGGGTTGTATTGGACTGCCTCCGTTAATATGGGTAACTGTCCATCAACCATCGCTTCCCCATGAAGCTTCATTCTGTGTATAAAGAGATGGTAGAAGATGGGTAAACACTCTGAACTTGAGATTTGTAGAGAGCTGTGAGAAGGTGAAAAGGAGCGTTCTGTGTTATTTTGAAGAGTTGAGTGTGAGCGAGAGAGAAGAGTGTTCTGGATTATAGAAGGTGAAAGTGGGGAGCTCTGTGATCTTGGGGGAGTGTCGTGGACTACTGCAATCTATTGGAGGTTAAGGTGGTGCATTACTATTGGTTGGAAGGAAGCATTAGGCAGTGGGGAAGCTTCAAGTGAGGTAAGAAATGAGATGTAAGTTGAATAGTGGAGGCCCTACATCATGGAATTTTATTCTTTATTTGAACGTTGCCTTGGTTAGTTACTATGATATGTTGATATGCCCTTGTTAGATGAATGTTAGCCATTGCCACTTATTTGGTTGAATGCTGCCAGGTTGTGAAATGTTCTCTTCAAGAAGTATTGTTTTGCCAATGATTGATTCTAGTCTCTGTTAATTGAAGTCGGATGGAGAGCTTGGAAAATGTCTATGATTGTTATTAATCGTGAGGTGTAAGATGATAAGGAATCACTTGAAGTAATAATCTATTGTTGTTGGATTGTTAACCATCGTTATTTTTTGTTGGTTTAAAAAATTGGTTCACGTACAAATTAGAAATACATGCTTTGAATTGTTAACTGTTGTTGTTAGATGATTTTGGTTACAGCATTTTAATTGGATGAGAGGCTGGATAATAATTGGTAAATTACTGTTGACTATGATTTTATGGCTTACCGTGGACTAGGAGGTATTGGTTGATGAGGAGTGCAAGAAGTTTTATATTTATTTGTTATCCATTAGTGCTCTGCTGAAAATTAAAAAGGATGAAATAAAAATTATTAGTAATATGCCCTTTTTGGATTGCTATGCCTTGTTAAGTGACAAAATGTTCCCTGAATTCTTGACTTGCTCTCTGGTAATAATACATAGATGATTTATTTAATAACTCATTTCCATATAATAATTCCCTGAATTGTTCTTTGCAATTATTGATAAATTCCATGTGATGGAAATGATTGTTTTAGCTTAAGCCACAAACTGTTATATCACTATCAAAATGTTATGTTTCCTCTTTGTGCATTACATATATTGTTGTGGATTGAATATGACATAACTTACATGCATCACGATTAGGGTTTGTGAAAATGTTGACATATGCATGGCATGATAATGAACTGAATGAATAAACGTAAATAGGCTTGTGGGGATTCGGGAGAATAAGGTGACGGTCTCGGTGGCGACACCCCTAATGGTTGTATCTCCTCCCACGTAAGGAGGGAGTGACGGTTAAGCCACATGGGCCATGGGATGTATCCTTTTCTCTTGTACCGGAAATCCCCAATGCTTCAACTAAAAAAGATTGGTGACGATCATTGGTGTTGACACCCCTAATGGATGTATCTCCTAATCGGAGTGATGGTTAGCCAAATGACCATAGGATCTATCCTTTCTCTGGTGACGAAACATATAGACAGAAAAGATAGGTTCTTTTTTGAGACAGACTGCATAAACACGCATTGAGTATGAGCATTGCATTCCATTCTATTTTTTGATGAGTGTTAGGCTCAATGTTTTATCATGTGATGTAGGTAATTGTTATGAGACCAATGATATGCCAGTGGAGAAGGAGACATTGCAGGATGAGCTCTTGGGTTATCAACTGTTCGACTTGAGGGTTTTGGCTCACAAAAAGTAACATTGGTTGTTTTGAACAATTAATTTTTGTTTTTAATTTCGGTAAATGTTTTGTGAACAATGGACCTTTGTTGAAAGTATCGAAACCGTATTTTGAAATTATTATCCACTTCTGCTAAATTACTCTGACATGTATTTAATAAATTAAAGAAAATTAAAAGAAAAAATTTTATATGACTAAAGTGAGAAAATGTTTGAAATAACGCGAGACGTTACACTAGCTGCACTCCAACCGTAGCAAGTAGTCAAAGATTATGAATCAATGTGAGAATGAAGAATGAAGTCTACCATGTTCATATCAAATACGGAATTGCAAAAGGTTTTAAAGAGAAAAGACTTGGTTGTATTGATCATGTTTTGTGACAAACTTGTTGAGATGGGAAAGATGCCGAGCCGGTTCTAACTCTTTTGGAGGAGTATCAAGATGTGTTTCCTGAAGATCTTCCTCAAGGACTTCCACTAATTATAGGTATTGAGCACCAAATTGATTTGGTAGCTAGTGTGTAACGACCTGACTTTTCATTTTCTTAAAAAATTTGCGTTAAATTAAAAACTTTTCATTTATAAACAGTGGAAAACTTTTTGTTAGAAATATAATCAGAGTGCGCTTTGAAAGCCGAATCGTTAAAACTCTTTTCATTCTATCCGCTATGAAAATCATTTTAAAAATCTTTCACCAAATACAGTGGAAGTCAAATCAAGAAACATAACGGGTTTGTCAAAACATAGTGAAAGCGTAAATAATTCGTTTAAGGAAGAAATACTAAAGAAAACATTACACGTTAATTACACCCGTGCGTGCAAATTCTTCATCTCTGCTTTTCAATCTGTGCATCGTTATCTCGTACATGAACCTACACCACAAGTAAACTATAAGCCCAAAGGCTTAGTAAGCAAAAGTCTTTATGCAATATGCTATGCCTCCCTTTAGTTATTTTGGAATGGGGGCCACCCAAACCAATCTTTCATTTCTTTCTTTGCTTATTTCATTGGTTCTTTACTCATACGTCGAGCTGGAGATTGGAGAACCCATATGGAATGGTATAGTAGATCGGATCTAACCTTTTACTTGCAACTAAGTCCCCATTCTCGACTAGGGAGGGGGCTTCTGTAACACCCTAAATTTTTATCGAAATTTAATAAGTATAAATGGAGTGTAATTTGGGGATATTTGAATTTATTGGATAAGTATTGGGGTATTACCAAGGACGTATTCGTAAGACTATAAATTAAGGAATAAATTGGATAAATTAGAATTAAAATATATGTTAATTTAATAAATTAAATTATTGTGTTGGGATAAATAATTTAGAGTAAATAAGGTTTTTGGAAGAGTTATAGAATAAATGTGATTACCATGTAAGGGAGATTTTATAAAGTTAATTAATTGGGTAAATGAGGATTAAGGAGGAAATATGGAAGGTATAAACTTGTTCGGTTCGGCTACAGATTTAGTGGTCCGGTTCAATTTAGAAGCAATTGAAAGAGGGGGGGGGGGGGGGGGGGGAAGGAAATTTAGGTCATTTTTTCAGAAAGAACAAATGAGAGAGAGAGAGGGAATGCCAGAGAGAGGGAGACGACGAGAGAACGAAATCGAGCCTGGGGATGGTGAGCGATAGGGAGATTGCTATGGCTAGAGAAAGAAGATCTAGTGGGATTGCCTCATCGCAGCGGTCTAGCTAGCATGCAGGAGGCTGTTGACGTTAGTGGTCACGGCTAAGGCTTAGGTCATCGGGGATGAGTCGGACGTCGTAGATCAATTCCATGTGAAGGACGAGTCGCCGAATTTGGCATCAACCGTCAACGATCTCTCGGTTTCGGGTCATGCTTAACAACGATGGATTGGAAGGGATGCAAAGCTCTAGTTGGCTGTTGTCTTCAGGAGTGCTGGCCGTGCACGGTTGGTTTGTTGATGGTACAATTTTGTTTGGTGATGGCTCGGATATTGACAGAGGAGGAGGCTAATAGCTCTCAGCTGTTAGCTGCTGGTAATTGCCGATTTGTAACTACCCGAATTTTCATACATTTAAAATGCGTTAAATTTTAAGAAAATATATATCAGAGTGCCAGCTGGGCCATTAGAAACACTTAAAACGTTTCGTAAGTAAAACATTTCGAAAATAAAGACATTCGCGTAAGAACAAATGAGAGAGAGAGGGAACGCCAGAGAGAGGGAGACGGCGAGAGAACGAAATCGAGTCGAGGGATGGTGAGCGATAGGGAGATTGCGATGGCTCGAGAAAGAAGATCTAGCGGGAGTGCCTCGTCGCGGTGGTCTAGGTAGCGTGCAGGAGGCTATTGACGTTAGTGGTCGCGGCTAAGGTTTTGGTCATCGGGGATGAGTAAGACATTGTAGATCGATTCAGAGTGAAGGATGAGTTGCCGAATTTGGCATCAACTGTCAACGATCTCTCGGTTTCGGGTCATGCTTGACAACGATGGATTGGAAGGGATGCAAGTCTCGAGTTGGCTGTTGTCCTCAGGAGTGCTGGCCGTCCACGGTTGGTTTATTGCTGCTACTATTTTATTTGGTGATGGCTCGGAGATCGACAGAGGAGGAGGTTAATAGCTCTCGGCTGTTGGCTGCTGGTAATGGCCGATTTCTAACGTCCCGGATTTTCATACATTTAAAATGCGTTAAATTTTAAGAAAATATATATCAGAGTGCCAGCCGGGCCATTAGAAACACTTAAAACATTTCATAAGTAAAACATTTCGAAAATAAAGACATTTGCGAAAGTGTAAATAATTGAAATGAAATAACTAAGCATTTAAATTACAATTTACGAAAAAGAAAACTAAATTTAATTAAAAATTAATTACAGTTTAACCGTCTGTCACTTTACATAGCTTGGCCAACCACAAGCTTGCGCATGCAAATCCCTCATCAACTGCTCCTCCACTTGCTCGATAACTCTGCACATATGTGTACCTACACCACAAGCAATACGTGAGCTGAAAAGCCCAGTAAGAGTATGGGTTTATGGAGAATGATATGCCTCTCTTTAATTCTTCGGAATGGGTTCATCCCAAACCAATGTATTTTAGGAATAGTTACGTGTTTTAGGAATAGCTCGTATATGGAGCGTAGAGTTTGGGGAATTCTTTGATTTCTATGTATTAAGTTAATTAGTCTTGTGATCCTGATAAGAGAATGATTAATTATTTTGCTCACTCAAGATGTGTGGCCACTCCGGCGTGGTGCTCCTAATTGTTTTTAGCGTTATGAGACTACTCGAAAGCACATACGAGAAACTACCCTATCATCTCATTCAAGGAGTTAGGCAAAACCACAACGAACATAAGAGCGCACGACGACAAGTAAAATAATATATAAATTAAGACACCACATGAAAGGATGATAACAAGTTAGGGAAGTTTATAACCTACATTTATTAACATGTTTATATTACTTACCTTATCTATTTACTTAGGTTAACTAAATCAAGGTTAACTAAATCAATTAAGTTAACATGTTTGATGAATTAACAATTGGTTTAATGTTCTCAATCGATTATCTTGCACTAATTATAATCACTTTAAATTTGGTAACATGCTCAATTTACAGTTAACATGGATGTCCACAAAAAATAACAAATAATTTTTTATAGCACAATACATGTAAGTATAACATAACCCAGGGTAGAACAAAGAAGGAAACTCCAAGAAATCACAAATCATCACATAGCAACATAGTACGCTACCATCCTACAATATTAACATAACAGAAATAACCAACAGCAAGGGAACTAATCAAGAGTCATAACAGAATTTCACCCAATGAACAATCAACAACTAATCTACCTATATGTTAAGGAAAACATGCCGAACAAGCAAAGACCTAACCTACAAGCATCAAAACATACAACAAACAAGAAGCAAAAACAAGCAGACTCTACCACTCACGCACACACTTGCGGTGTAGGGCCTCCAAATGGCCAAGACATACCCAAGTCTAACCATTAATGAAGACATACAACAGGGACAACTATCCAATGCACCCAACAGCTCCAACACTTGTTCCAGAGAGCACCCGGATCACCTTCTCAACATAACAGGTTTATAATTCCTTTTTGACATTTCAGATGATAACTACAACAATAGCAAACCCGACTAAATCAATTAGTCCAATTAGTAATAACCTATAGAAATTTACTAATAGAACCATCCAATCACAACAACAGACAATGACATCCAGACCTATCACTTACCAAACCAAGCAACTATTAACCAAAACAAGGAATAATGTCCAACAACACCCAATAATTCCATAGTCATAACCTAATAACACTAACCAAGCACATTTGTGTAATTCAGTAGGAGCATCCATTTGAAATATTCTTCCCAAATTCTCAACAAGATAATTAACATATTCTATCTAAAATTCATAATAAACTTATGACACTTATCCAAATATCCTTCAACAAAATCTATCTAATTCCAAAAGGCAATAATTAAAACACAAAACAATATCACTTAAGACATGAAAGCAGAATTGAACACAAATCTTAGTAGCTCAAACCCATTACATTAACCACATTTTCTAAAGATTCCAGCATAATGATGCAACAACAATTCACCATCATAATAATATATCCAAGTGCAGAGAGTAATATCCAACCACATAGAATAAATCTTTACACATTTGCAGAGCAACAATAAATGAAGAGATTAATACCTAAACAATGCCCGAGAGAAACCAAGAGCCAAAGACATCAACTTCACTGCCATACCAGAAACTCTTCCATTTACATCTTTCTCCCAGTCGATAGAAGCTCCAACCTCTCGGCCATCAACCTTCACTGTTCTTCCGTTTCACAACTCTCCAGAATTTATACCTAGAGGATATCATTTCAAATGCATAACAGATTATCCCATTAGCGATGGAAGCTGATTGTTCACCCACGCTCTGAGCTGCAAACTAACGCCTTTCACCAGGTAGAACCAGCGAACCGGTTCGATCCAAACGCAAGCAACTTGGACCGCACGTCCCAGCCGATCGCCAACTAAAGCCCTTGTCCAGCCGAAGCCGTTCCTTCGTTAATCACAAGTCGCCTTCGCCGTCGCCAATCTTTGCTGCTAGTTGTCGCCAATCGGTCGCTACGAATCACCACGCCGCGGAAGCTCCAATTCCATCCCGCGAGCAGCAACAAATCGAGCCCTTGCTCCCTACGATCCGAAGTTGCCGTACCACACCCTTCGCAGCCGCACACTAGCCGGATAGCAATGCACCACCAAGAGAAAGCCATCCCGAGGGCTACCGTCGACTCCACACCCGTCATTCGGCGGCGCTGCCTCCGTCTCTCATCTCTCATTGTTCTTCTCTCTCTCATGTAAATGGCCGAGAGCCATTGAATTAATCAATGGTTGAACCGGTTCTTGTTGGACGGGTTCTTGTTGAACCGGTTCAACCTTTACACTAATAATTAAATTAAATCCAATTTAATCCGATTCATTCATTAACTTTAAAAATACCCCTTTCATCATTTTAAATCCCTAATTAATTTCTTAATGTAAAATAATTAAATTAATCCTTAATGTACAACAATTCTAATATAATTCTAAATATTTTAATTTAAATTCGTTAAATAAATAATTATTTTAATTATAGTAAATTCTATTTAATTTCAATAAATGGAAATTCTTACGGAATCATCCTTCATAATACTCCGATAATTATAATTACCCATTTTAAAAATCTCAAGGTGTTACATACCTCCCCCCTTATATAAATTTTGTCCCCAAAATTTGCCCTACATAATACCCTTCTTACCCTTAACAACCGCTATACTACCAATCCTAACACTTCGTTAACTACCCGATTTGGCATCCTAGTTGACTTAGGCATCGACCTTAACCCCTCTCGGACTGACAGTTACCTAGATATAGCTAATGGATTGGCTTGACAATGTCCAACTCATCTCTTCGCACCAAAGTCGATCCAACTATCGAACTCACTCATCCATACTTTCGCTGCGCTACTCTGATAACACCTGTTAACCCATTTACCCCCTTAGGTTTCTAACTCATTTGTGGTTCCCAATTTGTGTGAATACCAGTTTTCGTTCCTATTTTTGTTCCCATTTTCGTATCCATTCCCATAAATTACTCTAGAAATTTCGTTTCCGTTTCTGTCTCGGTATCTATTTTAGTATCCTTGACTGTACGCGTTTCTATATCTGTATCCGTATCTATTTCTGAATCTATATCTGTATCCATATTTGTATCTATTTCTGTATCCGTATCTGTATCCGTATCTGTATCTGTTTCTGTATCCGTATCTGTATCCATTTCCATTTCTGGAAACTCATTTCTGTTTTCGTTTCTGTTTCGGTTTTCGTTTCTATTTCTATTTCAGTTTCTATTTTGGTTTTTGTTTCTGTTTCGGTTTCCATTTCAATTTTTGTGCTTATACCGTTTCCATATCCATTTCCATTTCCGAAGTTTTTTTTTTCTGTTCCTATATCTGGTTCAGTCCATGTGCTCGTTTTGTTGAAAATTTTGACTAATTTAACACTTAATCCCAACTCTTATTATCGCATCTACCCTTTATTTACCCATTGTAATCTCTCATTTGTCTTGCACTTTTACGCTTTAACTCGTTGGTATAGTTCGCATTTTTCTATCACATCGTATCGTTGCCATTTTCATTTACTTTCTTTTCTTTTCTTTTACTTTTGTTTTTGTGCCGGGCTAAGCTACTGAACCACAGAAACCATTATCATTTTCTTTAGCTTTTGTTCATGTGCCGGGCTAAGCTACCGGACCACACAAACCATTATCATTTTCTTTATCTTTTGTTCATGTGCCGGGCTAAGCTACCGGACCACACAAACCATTATCTTTCTTTAATCGTTCGTCCATGTTTCTTCTTCTTTTCCTTTTTTCCTTTCTTTAATTCACTGTTTACCATTTACTGTTTTAGTTCGCTTTTTATCTTTTGTCAATTCACTCTTGTTTATTGTGATTCATTTGTCGTTTGTCTCAGACATTGTGCATACTTCTAAGAGCACTCGCTTAACTACCTGACTTCATTTAATCCTACGTCCCTTCCACTTAGTCTCCTGTTCCTATTTCCAAAAATTTGGATAGAGTCTCCCCTGTTCTTAGACTCCCCAAAGCTAAACATCCTGCATAAAAACTCCAAACAGTTCCAGTATTCTCTATCCTCTATTACATATCGTTCATTCTCTTCTATAAATCATTCTCATTGAAATGATCTTAACTAAAGAAAGAAATTACATCAATCAAATTAAAATACAAGCAATTAGATTGAAATACTTACAGTTGATGAAGTATTTCCACTTCGAGGCTTGTGCTGGCAGAGAGAATATAGAATCTGTTTAAATTTTACAAAAAATCATTTTAGAACAAGTGAGAGATTCCATTTTAAAAACGATTATCAGAGCAGTTTACAAAAATCATTTTTAAAAGACAGGCTTTGATACCAACTGTAACGACCCAGATTTTCATACATTTAAAATGTGTTAAATTTCAAGAAAATATATAACAGATTGCTAGCCGGGCCGTTAGAAACGCTTAAAACATTTCGTAAGTAAAACATTTCCAAAATAAAGACATTTGCGAAAGCGTAAATAATTTAAAGGAAATAACTAAGCATTTAAATTACAATTTATGAAAAAGAAAAGTAAATTTAATTACAAATTAATCACAATTTAACCGTCTCTCACTTTACATAGCCTGGCCAACCACAAGCTCGCGCAAGCAAATCCCTCATCAACTGTTCCTTCACTTGCTCGAGAACTTCGCGCATATGTGTACCTACACCGCAAGCAATACGTGAGCTGAAAAGTCTAGTAAGAGTATGGGTCTATGGAGAATGATATGCCTCTCTTTAATTCTTCGGAATGGGTCCGTCCCAAACCAATATATTTTAGGAATATTTACATGTTTTAGGAATAGCTCGTATATGGAGCATGGAGTTTGGGGAATTCTATGATTTCTAAATATTACGTTAATTAGTCTTGTGATCCCGATAAGGGAATGATTAATTATTTTGCTCACTCAAGATGTGTGGCCACTCTGTCGTGGTGCTCCTAATTGTTTCTAGCGTTATGCGACTACTCAAATGCACATACAAGGAACTACCCTATCAGCTCATTCAAGGAGTTAGGCAAAACCACAAAAAACATATGAGCGCTTGACTACAAGTAAAATAATATATATAATAAGACAACACATCAAAGGACGATAACAAGTTAGAGAAGTTTATAACCTAGATTTATTAACATGTTTATATTACTTACCTTATCTATCTACTTAGGTTAACTAAATCAAGGTTAACTAAGTCAATTATGTTTGACGAATTAACAATTATAATTGGTTACCTTATTAACATGTTTATATTACTTACCTTATCTATCTACATGTTTGACGAATTAACAATTGGTTTAATGTTCTCAATCGATTATCTTGCAGTAATTATAATTACTTTAAATTTGGTAACATGCTCAATTTACACTTAACATGGATATCAACGAGAAATAACAATTAATTTATTATAGCACAATACATGTAAGTATAACATAACCCAGGGTAGAAGAAAGAAGGAAACTCCAAGAAATCACAAAGCATCACATAGCTACATAGTACCCTACCATCCTACATTATTAACATAATGAAAATAACCAACAGCAAGGGAATTAATCAAGAGTCATAACAGAATTTCACCTAGTGAACTATCAACAACTAATCTACCTATATGTTAAGGAAAACATGCAGAACAATTATACAGAACCCAACTCCAACGAGAATACAAAGAACTAACCTACAAGCACCAAAATGTACATCAAACAAGCAGCAGAAACAAGAAAACTCTACCAGTCACACACACAATTGCGGTATAGGGCCTCCAAATGGCCAAGACACACCCAAGTTTTACCATTATTGAAGACATACAACAGGGACAGCTCTCCAATGCACCCACCAGCTCCAACACTTGTTCCAGAGAGCACCCAGATCACATTCTCAACATAATAGGTTTATAATTCCTTTTTCAGATTTTAGATGATAACTACAACAATAGCAAATCTGACTAAACCAATCTGTCCAATTAATAATAACCTATAGAAATTTACTAATAGAACCATCCAATCACAACAGCAGATAATGACATCCAGACCTATCACTTACCAAACAAAGAAATAATAAACCAAAACAAGGAATAATGTCCAACAGCACCCAATAATTCCATAGTCATAACTAAATAACACTAACCAAGCACATATGTGTAATTCAGCAGGAGCATCCATTTGAAATATTCTTCCCAAATTCTCAACATGACAATTAACATATTCTATCTAAAATTCAAAATAAACAAATGACACTTATCCAAACATCCTTCAACAAAATCTATCCAAGTCCCATAAGGAAATAATTAAAACGCAGAATAATATCACTTAAGACATGAAACCATAATTGAACACAAATCTCAATAGCTCAAACCCATTACATTAACCACATTTTGTAAAGATTCCAGCAGAATGATGCAACAACAATTTACCATCACAATAATATATCAAAGTGCAGAGAGTAATATCCAACCATAGAGCATAAATCTTTACACATTTGCGGAGCAACAATAAACGGAGAGATTAATACCTGAACAATGCCCGAGAGAAATCAAGAGCCAAAGACATCAACTTCACTGCCATACCAGAACTCCTCCATTTACACCTTTCTCCCAGTGGATAGAAGCCCCAACCTCTCAGCCATCAACCTTCACTGTTCTTCCGTTTCATAACTCTCCAGAATTTATTCCTAGAGGATATCATTTGAAATGCATAACAAATTATCACCCGTATCAGCGATGGAAGCTGATTCTTCACCCACGATCTGAGTTACAAACTAACGCCTTTCACTAGGTAGAACCAGCGGACTGGTTCGATCCAAACACAAGCAACCCGGACCGCACGTCCCAGCTGATCGCCAACCGAAGCCCCTGCCCAATCGAAGCTATTCCTGCATTGATCGCAGATCGCCTTCGCCATCGCCAATGTTTGCTGCAAATTGTCGCCAATTAGTAGCTAGAATCACCATGCCGTGGAAGCTCCAATTCCATCCCACGAGCAGCAACAAATCGGGCCCTTGCTCCCTACGATCTGAAGTAGCCGTACCACACCCTTCACAGCAGCACGCCAGCTGGACAACAACGCACCACCACGAGGAAGCCGTCCCGAGGGTTACCGTCGACTCCCGCCTGTCGTTCGCCTGTGCTGGCTCCATCTCTCATCTCTCGTTGTTCTTCACTCTTTCTGTTGAGAAAAACCACCTAAATCAAATATGCGGAATATGGTTTTTCCAATCTTTCTTACCTAATTCGAATCACAAACAAATGTCGCAGATGCAATAATAGTCAAGTGACAAACAACGCAAAACAATCACACGATTCAAAAATCCGAGGCTGCAGGTGAAAAATTCGAACCTGCTCCTCCTGCTGCGTTTTCCCTCTCGTTTTCTGTCTTCTCTCTCTTTGGTGCTGCCTTGAAATTTTTCTTCTCTCGCTTTAGGGTTATAAAACCCTTTGGGCCCCTTGCCAGCTCACAAGAGCCGACAAGTCAACACTTTCAAGCTCTCTCTCTTGCATATGGCCGAGAGCCATTGAATTAATCAATGGTTGGACCGGTTCTTGTTGAACCGGTTCAACCTTTACACTAATAATTAAATTAAATCAAATTTAATCTAACTCATTCATTAACTTTAAAAATACCCCTTTCATCATTTTAAAACCCTAATTAATTCTTTGATGTAAAATAATAAAATTAATCCTCAATGTACAAAAATTATAATAAATTCTAAATATTTTAATTTAAATTCGTAAAATAAATATTTATTTTAATTATAGTAAATTCCATTTAATTCAAAAAATGGAAATTCTTACGAATGAAATTCTTACGTATTCATCCTTCGTAATACTCTGATAATTATAGTTACCCATTTTAAAAATATCAAGGTGTTACATGATTGGTTGGAGCCCTCGGGTCCTTTGGGTGAGCAATTCGTCCTCTGTAATTTAGTTAAAGCATATTGATGGAGATATATATATGTTGATCAATAAGTTGGAATGGGGTTCTATTGTGTTATTGTTGGGACTCTGTTTTGGAACTTCCAGCTCTGCTTTTGACTTATGAGTTGGATGATACAACTTTGTTTTGTTGGGCTGTTATAGAGATTGGTTATATCAGTTGTTGCATCTGTTGAAGTTAGGAGTTTAATTCAGATTAGTTATAATGTGAATTATTCTGTTAAGCATGGTTAAATTGTAAAGCTAAACAATAACCTGCGATTTGGCTATGGGTTGAATATGTGGGAATGGTTTCTAGTGTTGATGGTTGGATTTAAGTTATTGATCTGTTAACTATTGTTGAGTTAACAAGTTAGTTAATAATATGTAATTGTTACTAATTTGTGAAGGTATCAAAAAGGAAAGAGAAGGATAGTGATTTAATGCCAAATGCAATAAAGTTTTGAGGTATGGTTTGGGTGTGTCGTGGTCAATTGGAGACCCAGCACCACAAGTATGGGTGTGTGAGTTTAGTGGTAACCTTGTTGAAATGTTTACTGCTAGTGGTTAAGTAGATTATTTGTCTTGAAATGCCACTGTTAGTTATTGGTTGTTGATAGTGTTCTGTGATGGTTTGTTGTTGGTTTGTGGATGATGCTATGTGATTCTTGGTTAAGCTTTGCGAATGCTTTTTATTAAGTTATGCAAATGTTTTGTTTAATGAGGAGAAGAAGAATGTTACTGTCTAAGGAGGGGAATGAACGAATAGAAGTAAACATTGCTGCATAGTTCCTGTTGTTAGTACTCCATAGCAATTTCTGTTGTCTTTGATGTGGTTTGTAGATTTCCTTGAACAAAATGCTACTGTTAGTATTGATTAATTTGTTGTAAGGTGAAAAATTCCATTAATGTAAATATCCCAATTACCTAGATGAGCATGTTAACTATTCTTCAAAAGTATTAAATTGCTTACCTAATCGTTTAATTAACAACTAACCCTTAAGCATGTTAATAAATTCGTTAGTTGAGTATGTTAACTAGTAATTAATTAACCTTTAGCATGTTTAACATGTTAATTAACCAGCATGTTAATTTAATTAGGTCTAGCATGTCTAATCAATTAGAATTCTAATTTGCAACTATTGTAAGAGCATGCTAATTAACTAGGGAAACTAATTAACTAGCATGTTTAATTAGTTTGCTTATAAGTAAATGATTAGTATGTTTAGTTAACTGACGTATTCAAATTGCCAGCATGAATAATCTCTTAAGCATGTTTAGTTTACTTACTAGATTTGAGCACGTAAATCGATTAAGGATTTATTGTATCTTCCTTGAGCATGTAATTAATTAACTAGTTTAAAAATTGTAATTGATAATCCTTGGATTGAGCATGCAATGAGTTAGAATAACCAAGTGGCTTAATAGTTCAAATTGTCTTGAGCATGTAACCCACCTAGGATAACTAATCAGAACAAATGCCTAGAAAGAGCTATAGAAAGCATGTAAATGGACTAACAAATTAACTAGAACAATTAACAGGATAATTATTGAATTGTTGAACATTGTTCTAATATGTGTGTTCAGTTCCGGTAAATTCTTAATAGTGCGTTCGTTGTTGATTTCCTTATGAGTTCGCCATTTACAATTCCTATATTCAATTGTTCTTTAATGTGTGCTTCAATTACTGTTATTCTTTTATATGCGTAATTTCAATTACAGTTACCTTCTTTTATGCGCATTTCAATTATTATGAATGTTAAGTTGTTAAGCATCATGCATCACATTAGGTTGAGAATGTATGGTCATGCATCATGTAATAGAAACAAGTAGGGAGTGCCGTTATTGAGTGGTACTCACATGCATGAGTGAGGAAAACATAACGAATGATGCTATGATGAATGATGTAATGGGGGGTTTAAGGGCGGATGGGTAGTTCGGATCTAGCCCACGTAGTGCTAGAAGCCGATCAGACTATTCCATCCCATATGTGTTCCTTAAACTTCCGGCTCGATATACGAGTTATGAATGAACGAATGAACATAATGAAAGTCTGGTATGGGGTGGACCCATTCCAAGTAAACTAAAGAGAGACATGTCATATGCATTTTCCCTTTCCTTACTAAATCTTTTTAGACTTACTGTTTGCTTGTGGTGTAGGTATACGGGAATGACAAGAAGATCGATGAACATAACACAAAGCAGTGTATGAATAATTTACACTAGCAGAGCTTGTGGCTGGCCAGGCATAAAGAGGGTAAAAGCAAAATAGTTTGTAATCTAAATTAAGTTTTCTAAATTGTATTTAATTGTCTAGCACTTCGGTTTTATTCAAAGGTTTAGCTGTCATATCTCAAATGCATTATTTACATTTCTATAAACGTTTTAAATAAATGTTTTACATAGCATGTTTTAATTAAAATTGTTAACGCTTTCGCACTCTATTAAATAAACAATTTTTTTTTATAGTGAGTTTTTTTTTACGAACAGTTGGTAGCGGTCCAGATTAGGCGTACTTTTAACGCATTTTTAAATTTACGAAAATCTGAGTCGTTACAGCTTCGCCTAGTTGCAGACTAGATCCGCTACCCATCTACCCCCCAACTTCCTTTTCTTTTCTTTTCTTTCATTCATTCTTTTCCTTCATTTTCTTAACGTTTTTCCTCACATAATGCATGTGTGAGTACCACCCAGTGGCAATCCCTATTGGTTTCTATTAACATGATGCATGATGACTCATTCTCCAAATAACATGATGCATGAACGTGTCATTAACAATAAATTGAATTGCGCATATAAAAGAAAGTAAATGACAATAATTGAATAGCGCATTTAATGGAAGTAATTAATCACAATTGAATAGCGGATATGAATGAAAGTCAATAATTGAATAACACATTGAAATGAAAGTAAACAATAATTAAACTGCACGTATATATGAATAACGGCACATAAATGGAGGTAACAATAATTAATGGTGTATAACAGAGAACAAGTATAATATTGAATGAAATAACGAATGAAGTACATAGTTTCAGAGATAAAAACAAAGAAATGGTAATGTAAACATGCTAATAATTAATTAAACTAACATGCTTAGACAATTAGAAATGGAAACACACTTAGACAACAAATAGCTCAAGGAACATAATGGAAACATGCTCAGAAAAATATTAGATAAGTTAACTAATGATATAGTACACTCCGGTTAACATAATCAGATCAATTAGTTATCCTGCTCTTTTTAGTTAAACCTACTTAGAGTGATTAGTTATAATCTACTTAGAGTGATTAGTTATCCGCTACCCATCTACTTAGAGTGATTAGTTAACTAGTTAATTTGTTAAGCATGGTCAGATAAGTTGGTTAAACATACACAACTTGATTCGTTATCATACTTAGATTAACTAGTTACATAAGGAAATTACAGCGAACACATAAGGAAATTAATAGCAAACATTAAGGAAATTAAATTAGCGAATCATGAAGAAATAATAGTATGGAAATCACAGGACAATTAGTTGTAACATAGAATTACATGTTCACACACTACCGGCAGTAAACATTCATCATTCATCGCTTTTCTAACGTTGAGCATTTAATTTCAGTCAATAATTGCAATCTGTAAAATATAGGAAATTAACAACAAAAGAGTTAACATCAATTCTAAACATACATTGTTGTTACAATTGTTTTACATTTATTACTACAGTTAGATAGTTAGGTAATTAACATGTTGCTCTAGTTAATTAGTTGATTGAACATGCTCAAGGAAGAATTGCGATTAGTTATCCTAATTAAATTCACAAGCTTAAGAAAGAGTATGATCATTATTCTAGTTATTTATCCTAGTCAATTTACATGCTCAAGAAAGGCTACGATTATTACTTTAGTTAGTTATTAATCTAGGTAGTCATCCTAATTAATTAACATGCGCAGCTATAATGTTTATTGCTACAATTATTATTCTACTCAGGTTAGAGTTATTTTTATCAATTACATATTCAGATTAGAGTTATTGTTATCAATGTTGTTTTAGTTAATTAGACATGCTCACTATTAACCAAATATTACAACAAGTAAAACAATAACAAGAATTTACAAAATAGTATCATTGAAACAACAAGGAAGGCAATAACAACAATTTATAGAATATAATCATCTTCAATGAAATTCATAGCTCATAGCTAGTTCCTTCTCAAAATAACATAGTGGCCTTCGTTCATCATTCTTTACAACTACAGTTATCATTCAAGCAATAACATTCATAACTTAAGGAGTTTGCTGGAAACTAATAGTAGTTATCAACAAGGAACAACAATATATCAACCATGGAACTATCAACTAATAATATCAACTAACAATTAACTAAAAACAGTAACAATAAGGAAATCACAGGGCAATAGACATAAAACTCATGCGCACTACTTGTTGGTAGGGCTTTGACGGCCAAGACACACACAATTCCTTACCCACTATGATGAAAGCTAATAAGGACAGCAACTTCTCAGCTCTTTACTTCATGGATAGCAACCTCTGGCTCTCACCGATCTTGAGCTTCAGCTTTACTCACGTCTCACACTTAACTCACAATAGCTAACCCACAATAGCATACAACATAGGAAGGCTTCAATCATGCTCACAGGAGTCTCTCACTCACAGGAAGCTCTCTCTCTTATAGGAGAAGAAAACTCATGTAGGAAGACAAAACTGGCGAGAATGGCTGGGCTGAATTGGAAGGGGAGAATAGCTTAAATGCGATGGCCATACCTAGAGGAGACAGAAGTACACCTAAGGAGTAGGGAGGGTGTGGTCGACGTTGTCAAGGCGTGGGCTTCAGCATGGAGAGGGACGACTTTGGGTGTGTAGAGTGGGTTTTCAATTGCTAAACGACAAATTTTCTATTATTTAACCCTAATTTATTTGCAGGTCTGGGCTGTTTCAGACACGAGGATTTGTTTTCGCCTCGTCCACATGCAAATGAAAGATACTATTCCCTAGGCAGTTATGGACATTCGGGCAAAGGATGGCGTTCTCACCTTCGTCCGCACTTGTCCAAATTTTCCATTTGCACAAAGAATGGTGTCAGGATACAGCGTCTACATTGGACAGATTGAAAATGACCATGTCCGCATCCATCCACCTTCGTTTGGAGTCATTCGAATTCACCATTCAGACGTGATATGGTGTCCGCATGCATCCAAAATTGTCTTGGAATTGGACAGATTCAAATCATTAGCGTCCGCCATCGTCGTCATGCGTCCAAAACTCGATGACACAAGTGAAGTTAGGATGCAAAATCACATCCCAAGTCGTCCCAAGACTTGCGGACGACATTTCTCATCTCCATGTCATCCGCATCTAAAAAAATCCAGCTTTTTCGTCATGTTTTCCTACTTAACTTTCATCCTATAATATTCTTCCCATAAATAAATGTCACGATGTAACATATATCGATATGCAATGTAATATATAATCATCCTGTGATTTAATTTCATCAGGTATACGAGGAAAACGTATTGGGATATTACACAATGCAAGTCTTCCAAATAGACCCTCTTATAAACTCAATCTAAAGGAAGCGAAAGAACTACACAAGTAAGTAACAAAGCTATTAGATAAGGGTTTTATAAGAGAATCTTTAATTCCATGTGTCATGCCATCCAATGAAGGATAGAAGTATGAGGATGAGCGTAGATAGCCGAACTATTAGTCAAATCACTAACAAGTATAGGTTTCCAACCCCTTTGCTTTAAGATATGTTGGATGAATTGACTGGGGCCTCTATTTTCTCAAGAATCGACTTAAAGCGTGTTTACCATCAAATGAGAATAAGAGAGGGAGATGAATGGAAGATGGCCTTCAAGGCCAAGTATGGTTTATATGAATGGATGGTCATGCCGTTTGGACTATCAAATGCACCATGTACTTTTTATGTGGATCATGCACCATATGCTCAAAGACTTTTTAGGAAAGTTTTGTGGTGGTTTATTTCAATGATATTTTGGTTTATAGTGAGAATCTATCTATACATGTTGAGCATCTTTGAAGACTTTTTGAAGTACTCTGATCGGCCAAGTTCTATGGGAACTTAAAGAAGTGTTCATTTGCACAAAGAAGAGTCTATTTCCTTGGTTTCATAATCTCTAAGCATAGAATGGAAGCAGATGACTCAAAGATCAAGGTCATTCGAATGACCTTCCTCTACAAGCATTATTGATGTAAGAAGTTTTTAGGGCCTAGCTTCTTTTATAGGAGGTTTATTCAAGATTTTAGCACCTTAATGGCCGCCATAATGGATTGCACAAAGAAGAGAAAGGAGTTCTCATGGAATCAAGCATGTCAAAAACGTTTTGAAGTGATGAAAAAAAGTTGTGCAATGTCCAAGTTCTTATGTTACTCGATTGAGTGTGATGCATTTGGAGTAGGAATTGTACTGGTACTTATGCAAGATGGCAAGCAAATAGCCTGCTTTAGTGAGAAGTTGTAAGGGGCCACTTTGAATTACTCCACATATTACAAAGAATTTTATTCGGGTATAAGGGCACTTGAAGTGTGGCAACACTACCTCCTATCAAAGGCGTTTATTATTCACACCGATCATAAAGTTCTTAAGTATATTTGAAGTCAAGGTAAGCTGAATCGAAGACATGCTAAATAGGTTGAATTTTTGAAAGATATCCTTATCTAATCAAGTTCAAAAATGGAGACACTAATTTAGTGGCCGATGCTCTATCTTGAAGACATTCAACAACTTGCAACATATAGGACTTATCCCTTTACATTGATGATGAAGAAGCTGAAATAGAGCCGGACCTTGAAGAATATTTGAGGTCAAATTCTCAAAAACTCGGTGAGGATGATGGAAGTGTAATATGCTGAATTTTCGTTGAGCTAAGCACACGGCTTATGTGATAATTTAGGATGATAGGAGTTGAATTGGACTATTTAGAAATATTAGTTAAGAGAAATGTATTTTGAATAAGTGAATTATGTTATTGAGAGTTTATGATGATATTTGGAGTAAGATAGGACAATATAAATTAGAATTATAGTTAGTGAAATTAGTAAGAGAAAATATACTTGAACGTATTTGTATATTGTAAGGACTGAAAGCTTGAGAATAGTAAGGTTCTTATCATTTATTGGAAAATGTAATTGGATATAATAAGGTTGAAAGTATAGGGTTTATATTATTTTGAGGGCATATTGGATTTAATGAAGAATAGTGTGAAGGAAGAATGGTAGAACATATAGTATAAGTGGGTAGATGATATAAATATTCATATATATATATGGATTTAGTGCATAATGGTTTGGAGAAGATGAAGTGGTATGAAGAATATTACAATTTCAATGAAGACCTTAGGTTATGGTTACAATATATAAATATACATATTGTTCTATTTAAAGTATATGTATGTATTTAGATGTCACGTTAAGGAAATAGTGTATATATATGATTAATTTGGCAAATTAATAAAAACAAATGGTTTGGAGTCGGCAGTGTATTTTAAGGGTGGCTTTTTCTTGAGGTGTATTTTTTTGCAGGAAATCAGAAAAGTTTCTAAAGAAATTGGCGGTCGTTTGGCAGACACGTGGTCGATCGCCAATGCAGAAAATCGATCGAATGCCAATGTTGAACGTCATCTAAAGATGTAAAATTGTCGCTGGAACTGGAAGGTCTTCAACTTCAATGCTTCATTGATGCATGGAACGTTACTATTGTCACTTCTTTATCTTTAGAAGGCTGCTAGTGGGGCGCTGGTGAGTGGCTGTTTATGATAGTCATATGGAGAGATGATAACTGACGTAAAAATTAATGGTTTGTCATCTTGATGTGTCTGGATGATTAATTATCATTCCCTTGTCCTTCTATCTTCACGCGGTCATTGAAGAGATTTTGTTAGAGGTTTATAAATAGAGTTAGAAGGCAGCAGAGTTTTGAGTGAAAAGTGGGAAAACGATGGTGAACCTCTGCCAAAATGGTTTGAGAGAGAGACTAAGGGATATTGTCGAGAGACTCTGGAGAGTTTGAGTAAGGAGTTTGAGAGAGAAATATTGTGAGATATCTTACTTTTGTGTTCTTCGTAAGAAACAAATGATGGGGTTGCAAGGTTTTGGGTAAGATGGTGTACTGCGTTTGTGATGAAGAGTGAGAAGCAGACAGTAAGGAATAGAGAACGTGGTGAAGGATAGAGAAATCAGTTCATGAATAAAAGTTTTGTGAAATGGTGACAGAGAGTGAGAAGCTGCTGTGAGAATCTGGAACTTTTGGTGAACTGGCTGTGAGGGTCCGAGTGAGAGATGTAGAGCCATGAAGGGTCCGAAGCTCGCTGTCCTCGACGTTTCCGAGCTCCTACAAAGTCCTGTTCCTCTGCTTCTCTAAATTTTGGTTGCAGGCCATCTGCCTCTTCCCCTTTCTTCTTTAAAGAAAACCAAACCGATTTACTCCACACTTCCCTCCTTTATTTTAATTTTCTTTTCATTTAATTTCTCTTTTCATTTTAATTTCATCCCTTTTTATTTAATTACTTATTTCCTTTTAAATAAATTTCAATTAATTATTTTATTTAATTTACCCATCAAATAAATCTTCAACAATCCAGTTACATCCAATTAATTTTCCAATTACCCTTATTAAATTCCATTATGGGAAATCAGGGTATTACAAAAATGGCGTCTATTGTAATAAGGAGTGATGTCATTTGGACAAAAGAAATGTTTTAAGAAAAGAGAGCATGACAATCCTTGGATAAGATCAAGAACGGTTGAGATTAAAGATGGAGTAAGTAGCTGAAGGCCAAATAAAATGGATGTCATGCTAAAGAATAGGATATCGTTAGATTAAATAAATAGAGAGTTTATAGCCTTTTGATTAAGAAGGCAGAATTCAAAAGATGCTTTGTGAGAGAGAAAAAGGAGTGCAAGAGAAAGGATTATCGTTGGATTAGAGGAATAGAAGGGTTTTAGCCATTGGATTAGAGAGTGGAGTAGAATAATACTTCTGTAGAAAGATGCTTTGTGGGAAAGAAAAAATGTTGTGTGAAAAGAAGAATGACTGTAGGAACAAATATTAGGATGCAATGAGGACCGTTAGATTAGGAGAAAGATGCTCCTGTGGACAAGAAAGATTCCTTGTGGGAGGGTGGTAAGTTGCTTTGCTGTATGAATATGAAGATAAACGTAACTGTTTTAGGATAAATGAATGCATCTATGATAGCAAACGTAGCAGCAACAACGTTTTATTAAAAAGAAACGTCGTCATTTTTGATAAGTGGTATGCATTGGTAAGTGGAACTACAGGAGTGTAGGTGTCCATAGAAGGAGTAAGAGCCTACTAGTAATGTGATATAGTTGTCTGTGATAGCGAATGCGTCTGTGGAATGAGATTAAAGGATAAAATGTATTCGTTTGTAATTAGTATTCGCTGTAAATAGGTCACCACGAATGGGGATGCTTTCACAGCAAACAATGAATGTGCGGGAGAACAACTATCCACAAAAAGGATTTTATCTGCGGGATGATGTGACAATTTTTGATTGGCAAATGGAGCAAATATTCATAGAAAATATACTCAGCAGGAGGTAATGTATCCGCAATGGACGCGTAGGTGTCCGTAAATGTGCAAAAATTCATAGCAGAGGATTATTAGAAAAACTGTTTTCAAGATTAATTGTGAATTAATCAAACAACTTCGATCCACCCTGCAACCATGGATGAGGATGACGATAGAGCTTATGATTTTAGCTTAGGTAAATTATTATAGTGTCAAATTGTGATTGGTAGAGAGGATGGCTTACGAGATAAAATCACTGACTTAAACTTCAATAAATGGAGGGGTTCGGCTGTTCAAAGAGGACACAACTGATCCACGTGCTTCAACACCTCTGTGAAGTCATAAATACTTTTTATATCAGAATTTAATAAGGATAATTGAAAAGTAATTAGGGTTATTTGGGTTAATTGTATAATTATCGAGGTATTACCAAAGATGTATTTGTTAGATTATAATTTATGAAAATTTATTGAATGATAATTAGTATTAATTAAGTGGGAATTAATTGGGAATAAGAGGTAAGAGAATAATTAATTAAAGATTAAGTGAGATTAATTATAATTTTTTTGAATTAAGGATTAATTGGATATATAAAGTAAGATTAAATTAAGAAGGGATTAGAAAAAAAAAATGGATAAAATGGATGGAAGGATTAATGGGTGAAGGGGAAGGCATGACCCTGTTCACCAGAATCGATTCACGCAAGCTACCATCGGCTGAAAAACAAAGGAGAGAAATGGTATTTTCTTCTGGCCTTCAGCCATTTCACGAAGAGAAAGAATGCTAGAGAGGGAGAAGAGAGTGCGATAGAGAGGGAGAAATCTGGAAGGATACCGTAAGCTTGAGGGCGTGAGGGATGACGATGGGGCTCGGCTCGGGCTTGAGCTCGGGTGGCGACGTCCAGGCGAGCAATTGCAGGCCGCGATGTTGAGCATCAGTCTTTTACTGGTTGAAATCGATGCTCCGTCGGCTACGATTTCGATCTCAGATTGAGGTAAGTCTAATCGATTTCTCCTCCTCCTTTACATTCTGTTGAGCGGTTATTGGCAGGGGTGAGTTGGAGGGAATGGAGAATCAAAGTGGTGAAGGGCAGGAGCTGGCAGTTCATGTTGGACCAGCAGAAGGCCTGTGCTCCAGCTTGAGGTTCGGTCCGAACCGGTCCATCCGTTGTTGGTTCTTTCTCTGAAGAAATCGTGAGAGTGGACATCGTTGAGGCATGGCGAAGGCAGGGTAGTGCTCAAGGACACCCTTAATTGTCTGTGGTAGAACATAGCATGGTGTGCCTCTAGAAGACATAAAAATGTAGTGGAGAATTGGGAGGTTAGCATAGTGCTTTGGGAGAGCTGGGGTTACGAGAGTGAAATGCTCTCTAGATGCATAGCTGTGAGAAAAAAGAAAGAAAGAGCGAGAGATGGAGTCAGAACAGAAGAGGAAGAATGATCGAAGGGTGCTCTCGGGTGTCTTCCTGGTAAGTGACTTTCTCCTTTTTTGAATGGATTTTATGGATGTTTCTGTTGCATTATTGGGTACATGGTCAGACTGTTTATTGTTGGTGATGGCCGTGAGGTTGGAGTTCATAGTTTTGGGTGAGCTACTGTATTTTGGATTTGACTGTGAGCTGCAATCTCGGATGCTCTATTGGTAAGGTTCTTCTCTACCGTTTATGGAAATTATGGGATTAAGAACATGAAATTTATGCGTAATGGATTATGCTCTATTTAGTCAATTACAGTTTGGCCTTGGTTGTGATTCTGTGACTCTGGATGTTAATGTTCTTTTGGATTTAGCTTTGCTGTCATAAGATAATTTTGTTGAGTTTGTTGGATGAAATATACCCTGCTAGTTAATGTGTCATGTAGAAACTGTTTTATGATCTATTTTGGTATTGTACGGTAATTGGAATGATTTAGCTACCATCTTATAGTTCGACATTATAGCATGAATATACTCGGTGTTTTGGCTTTGGTTGTAAAACTGTGCTTTTGGGTGTTGCTATTAGACAAGTTGGAAAAGCTATGCATGTATAGTGGGTTAAATTTATGCACGGTGCGATTAAAGTTAAGTGTTTACACATTAGATTTATGCTTTGCACGTTTAGACGAGTTTAATTATGGTTTCGTTGACTTGGTCACATATTCTCCATGTTAAGATAATTAATTAGCTCATACTTTGCTTCGCTGTATTTTTACAATTCGGATATTGGGATAGGTTATGTTTCATGTAGGCGTTATCAGGTTCCTAGGATTATTATGTAATTAAGGATAGGAAAAGATCGAAATTAATAAGTCGTGATTATTAACGAATAAATGTTTCTAATTGTGAAGGTACTAAAAAGGAAAAAAGATAGCATTTAGTGTTAAACGCTTTAAGGAAATGAGGTAAGTGGTACGTGTGTGCTTTGGTCTTTGGGCCCAACATCTGTAACGACCAGGTTTTTCTTAAATCCGTTAAAAAGCATAAAATTTGAAATTTTCTTTTTAAAAGAAAATGTATCAGAATGCGTTGAATCGGATCGCTATTGACTCTTTCTTTAAACTCGTTATGTAAACCAATTGATAAAATGTGCGGAAGTGTTAAAAAATAAATCCTTGTAAAACATGGCCGAAACATAAATAAATCATTTAAAGAAGAAACTAAAAAATGGAGTACAATAGAATAAAACTTAATGTGATTATGACCATTCCTTATTTTACTCTTAGCCTGGTAAGCTTCGAATCTCGTTCGTGCAAATCCTTCCTCTCAGCTTTATTATTTGTTCGTCATTTTCATATATGAACCTATTATTATCTGTTCGTCGTTTGTATCTACACCACAAGTAATACGTGAGCCTAATGACTCATTAAGGAAAAGGCTTTAATGCAATTATGAAATGCCTCTCTTTAGTCCTTGTTGGAATGGGGGCCACCCAAACCAATAATTTCATTTCGTTTGTTCATTTATTCGTTCTTTACTTTACTTTCGCTCATTCGTTCATTGCTCGTACATCGAGTAGGAGATTGGAGAACCTACATGGAATGGTATAGTTGACCGAACCTAGCCCTTTACTTGCAATCTAGAACTCCCGTACCCGGTAAGGGAGGGGCTTCAGCTAGATTGTAGACTAGACCCGACTACCCATCCGCCCCCAATTCCCTTTTCTTTCTTTCCTTAACATTTTTCCTCACTTATGCATGCTTGCGTACCACCACCAATGTGGCACTTCCTATGATTTTTATTAACGTGATGCATGACCATACATTCACAACCTATTATGATGCATGATGCGCATAACATAACTTAGACAGAAATTGAAATGTGCATTGAATTAAAGGTAACTGCAAGTAACAGGAATTTAAAGCGCATAAAATGAATAACGGAAATAAGCACACACATAGAATAGTCATAATATTGATTGGTAAACAGTGAAACACATAGTCATAATATTGAATGGTAAACAATGAAACACATAAGGAGAATTCAGAACGTACTATCATATCCTATTTTATTTCCTAGTCATTTTACATGCTTTCTAGTCATTTTACATGCGTCCTACATTCATTGTCCTAGGTGATTATTCTAGTTTATTATCCGAGGTAGGTTACTTGCTTTCATCCAAACTTGTTTACATGCTCGGTCTAGTTAATTACGGTAACCAATTTACATGCTCAAGGGAAATAAGATTTTCATTCTAGTTAGTTATCCTAGTTCATTTACATGCTCAGATTCATTCTATTTAATAGTAATTTAACATGCTCACTAATTAATCATAGTTAATTAACATGCTTACTAATTAAGGTTAATATGCTCGAGGGTTAGTTATTGATTAACAAACTAGCCAATTAACATACTTTAAACATTAGGTTCATTAGTTGATTAGCAAGCTTGTCTCATCATATCTAAGTCTAGTTAATTCCATTTAACATGTTCGTTTTTTAGTTACTTATCCTATTAATTAACATGTTGATAATTGATTTAAACATGCTAATTGAACATAATAGTTAGCAAATTTGGATACACTAGTTAGTTAATCTAACATCTATTAATTAATTTAAACATGTTAATCAACCTGCATACTAGTTAATTGATTGACCATGCTACTTATTAGTCCCTTTATATGCTCGGTTTATTAGTTTACTTGCTCACTAATTAGTTTACTTACTCAAGTATTTGTTACCAATTAAACAACTACTTAACATGCTCGAATTAGTTATTAACATGCTAAATTGATTTCTAATTAACTACACTGATTAGCAATTAAACATTATAGTTAACCAATCTAACCACGTTAGTTCATTGAACATACTAATGGATTAATTTAACATACTTGAAAAGAAGTTAACCTGCTTCAACTAAACTAGAATTTGACTAAACACAGCAGGGAATGATAGCCACGCACTAAGGGAATAAGCAATGAAAATAGAATTGACGTAAGAAAAGGAAATCATAAATCGTTCAAGCTTATCTAATCCTCACTCATTCCTATTTCTAGTTCATCATTTTATATTTCTATTTCTCAGCTACCATTATTAACAACTAACAATAGCAGTAAAGGGAAACGCTAAATTAACGAAAAATATCACAGAAAATCATCCAGGAAAAGGAAGTAACTACAGAGTATTCATCATAATACTATCCACGCAAGAACAGAACTAAAATCCAAAGAATAACACACGAACGCACTATATTTGTGGGGTAGGGCCTCCTCTGGCCAAGACACCCCTATTTCTTTCCATCAAACTTTATCCTGTGTCGACGTTTAACCGTTATCCCTTTTTCTTCTGCTTTTGATACCTAAACGAAACATAATCCATCCCAACAATTATGGGCCCATAGACATCGACGTTCAATATTAATATCTGAAAAAAGAATGAAGAAATAACGTTTAACAGTCAACTAATGAACAATAACTTAATCTGATTATCAGCATATATTTCGCCACTAATGGACCAAACCCAAACCAACAGAGTAACATCCAATAGAGGGCCGTACCCATACTTTTAAGGACCAATAAAATCCATTCAATAATAGCCCAAACAACGCAATAGCAAACATTGACACAAAAATGCATTTCATTATCTTTTGTCCCAAATAGATAGCGGTTAGATCATTTATCAATACAAACAACATATAACCCAATAAATCACATCTTTCAGAGAGCATAGCTGAACCAACAATCGACAATCACAGTATTCAAAATAACACAGCAGCAGTTAGTAATAAGTACCGAGTGTGAAACTTTACTATGATTATCCTTAATCGTCAACAGAGGTGTTAACATATCAACCAGAGCTGCAAAATTCACATAGAACAATAAAGACAGCACCTCAACGAACACAAATGATTAATATTTTTCTTTCACAGAGAGTTCATCAAACTTAAATGCAAACACAATATTTATCCTTAACTCATAAAACCAACTAAACAAAAGTGGGATACTTGAAGAACAAGGGAGACCCGAGCCTGAAGAACCAAGGAGACTCGAGGGGAGCAGTTCTTCTCCTCTTTCCATTAGTTTCTAGATGTGCCACAGGAAGCTCATTTCTTTCCTAACTCATTCTTATTTTGCAGGTAATAGTAAATTATGGGATTTTACCGAGGAAGTTGCTCACAAGGACAAAGGAGTACCCTTCCACATGATCACTTGGATACATGCTCCACCATGCGTCTAGCACGGTATCTTTCCACCTTGGAGATTACATACTTTTGTGGGGATTTATAGAGTATTATGGTCTTGATGGTGTTATTTAGGAGCATTACTTCATTGATTTTGTTGTTGAAATTTTAATCTAGTTTATATTCATGTTTTGAGTAGTTTGAATTTTGAGTTGGTGCGGTTTGCATGTAAACTGTAACTTTTTATGCTTAGATCTTTATGTCAAGGTTATTTTCATCTTTTAATCTATTGTAAAGACATTTGGGACTTTATATTCCCTGGTTTTTGGTGGAAGAAGGCATTTTTGAAGAAACTAAAACCCTAAATCTCTTTGTGGTGTGTGGTCCACGGATCCTATCTCCCTCCTTGATCGATTTCTCCATCTCCCCTGAACTTGGCCTTCTTGGTGCTTCTTGGCCAAGTTGGAAAGGCTGCTACCTCTTCCAATACATCCTTCTAGCGGTGTTCATTGAGGAGTGGATGTAGAAGAAGTATTGAAAACCCTTGGAGAGTGCTTGTCTTCTCGGACAAGCCAATCGAAGTCGCCCCCTCTCCTTTGGAGGTGTGCGGACTCTTTGGACTATTTCTTTGTTTTTCTTCCTACGCCATCGAAGGGCTTCTAGGTATTCTTGGACTCTCTCCTTGTTCTCAGGTTGTTCTTGATTTTGTTACTGATTTTTATTAAGGATTCGTTTCAAGAATGCGGTGAATGGTAGAAGCTAACTAGCCGAGTAATATGTTTTTGTGATAATTTTGTTCTAGATTTTTTGCGTTGACAACTAGATTTTGATGACTTGCACTCGTCCTTTGGTGCTCATTTTTGGTAGGAATATTCTTAAATTTGATATGTTTATGTCCTCCGAAATTGGTATTAAGTGGCTATATGCTCGTTGAGATCTTGCCTTCTCTATTCGGATCCCCAAATCTGTTTAAGGAAAACCCTAATTTTTGGGTTATCTTTATTTTGTCATATCTGAAGATTCTGAAGGGCTTTGCAGCTAAATTTTTGATATGTTGAACTTTATTGTGTTGATATAAGAGCCTCCAAAATTCAGCTCATGTTCATTTACGGTTGAGAAGTTATATCTGATTGAAGTGAGTTGGGCAGATTATTCAAAGTCGCTTCTAGCCGATTGCTTCTAGTTACTCTTGTGGTTTTTGGAGCATATCATTTTGTATCAGAGCACAGGTTACACTTTCGTTGGCATTGTTAATCTTAGTATTTGAAAATGAGTACAAGAAGTGGAGCTCATTATCATAATAATAAGGAGATGAGGAACAATCCGAGTGCACCACCCGAGGATGTTCATGTACAAGTCGATACTAACCTACATGGAAGAATGGATGATATGATGGAGATGATCCTTAGCTCTAACAAAAGATAGAGGCTTCCAGTAATGATCATGTACGAGAGCATAGAACTCCAAGGCCTAGGAGAAGGCTTAGCACGTCTAATGACTCACGAGGTCGAGATGCTAGTGTATTTGATGAAGAATGGGAGGAAACCGATGGGGAGGAATCACTTAGTCCAAGTAGGAAAACTCGTGTCAAGAATGATATGAGACATGTTAAGGTCTCTATCCCTCCATTTAAAGGCTCTAGTAATGGTGGTGATTTTCTAGAATGGGTTGAAAAGGTAGACCGGGTTTTCGATTGCTATGACTATTCTGAAAAAGCAAAAATTCAAATGGTTGCATTAGAGCTTTCTGGCTATGCTAGTATATGGTGGGAGGACCTCAAAGCGCAACGATGGAGGGTAGGAGATGGTGTAGTCCGAAGTTGGGAAGCCATTAAAGCCCTCATGCAAAAGAGATTTGTTCCCCCACTACAACCAAGAGTTATTCCTTAAACTTCAAAATTTGAAACAAGGCTCACTAACGGTTGACGAGTATTTGACAGAGTTTGAGATCTTAAAGATCCGTTGCAATGTGGTGGAGCCAATGGAGCAAACCGTTGCTCATTTTATAAAAGTGTTATATAGGGAGATTGGTGACATTTTGGAATTGCAATCGTATGAAACTCTTGATGATGTTATCCAATTGGCTTTGAGGATAGAAAGGCAAAGGAAGAGAAGACTTAAGGAAGGCATGACTCGGCCTTTCCAAAAAAACAATAACTCCCCAAAACCGATTCCAAAGGTTGACAACAAGCCTAATGCCGTGAAGCATAATGAGGAGAAGAAGACCTTTAATGACAATAACAAACCGAGATTCCGAGATATTAAATGTTTAAATGTTTGGGGTTTGGCCACATTGCCTCACAATGCCCGAATTTAAAGGTGATGATTCTCAAGGTGGAAACTAATGAAGTGTTTAGTGAAGATGATGAAGGGGGATCTTTTTCAAGAAATGAAGAGAATGAAGAAGAGACTTTTTATGCCCCGGAAGGACCACTACTTGTTGTGATGAAGCGTTCTATGGCTATTCAAAATCATGATGAAGAATTGCAACAGGAAACTATCTTCCACACTCGTTGTCAGATAAAAGGTAAACTTTGTTCATTAATTATTGATGGGGGTAGCTGCACCAACATTATATCTTCCGATGTCATAGAGAAATTGGGGCATGAAACTATGGCCCACGAAACTCCTTATAGACTAAACTGGTTGAATGATAAAGATCCGATCAAGGTGACCAAGCAAGTTAAGTTGACTTTTACTATCGGACGCTATGAATTTGAAGCTTTATTTGATGTTGTACCGATGAATGCTAGTCATTTATTACTGGGAAGGCCTTGACAATTTGATAGGAGAACAATGCATGATGGTTTTACCAATTTCTATTCTTTCAAGTTTAATGGAAAGTTGATAAAACTGGCACCTCTCAGTCCGGTTAGATTGCTAAGGACTACGAAAGCATGAACAAGTGTAGAGCTGAAACTTCTCTTATAATCACAAAAGGAGATCTTAAGAGGTCCTTGTTACAATGTCGACCGATTATTCTAATGCTTTTCCGGGATAGAATGGAGGAGTTGGGATCCATTCTCGATTCCATCATGGAGTTACTTAAAGAATATGGAGATATATTTTCTGAAGCGTTACCTCAAGGAGTACCACCTTTGAGGGGAATTGAGCATCAAAAAGATCTTTTATCAGGGCCCTCCCTGCCAAATCAGCCTTCTTACCGATTGAGTCCAAAGGAATCCAAGGAGTTATATAAACAAGTGACTGAGTTACTTGATAAGGGCTACATTAGAGAATCACTTAGTCCTTGTGCAGTTCCTTTGTTATTGGTTCCCAAGAAGGATGGGACGATGTCAATGTACGTGGATAGTAGAGCTATTAAGCAGATTACTATCAAATATCGATTTCCCAGTCCCAGACTTGAAGATATGCTAGACAAACTTAGCGGAGCTGCTATCTTTTCTAATGTTGATCTGAAAAGTGGTTATCATTAGATTTGGATGCGTGAGGGAGATGAATGGAAGACCCCTTTCAAAACAAAGTATGGCCTCTATGAGTGGATGGTTATGCCTTTTGGGTTGTCCAACGCCCCAAGCACTTTTATGCGTGTGATGCACCATCTCCTTCAGAATTTCTTCGGAAAGTTTATCGTCGTTTATTTCAACGATATACGTATCTATAGTTCTGATCTCTCGGCTCACCTTGCTCACTTACGATTATTGTTTGAAGTCCTATGGAAAGCTCAATTATTTGGCAATCTCAAGAAGTGTTCTTTTGCTCAAGACCGAGTTTATTTCTTGGGTTTTATAATCACTAAGGAAGGAATGGAAGTGGATGAAGCTAAAGTAGTGGCAATTCGAGACTGGCCAACATCGAGTAACGTCTCTGAGGTGCATAGTTTTCATGGTTTGGCATCATTTTACCGTCGTTTCATAAAGGGATTCAGCTCTATTATGGCCCCTATAACTGACTGTACAAAAAAAGGGAGGGAATTTGTATGGACTTCTTCTTGCCAGTCTAGTTTTGACTCCATCAAGGAGAAGCTTTGTAATGCTCCACTTTTGGCACTTCCGGATTTTGCCAAAGTTTTCGAAATTGTGTGTGATGCCTCTAGTTTGGGCATTGGTATAGTACTCATGCAGGAGGGTAGCCCTAATGCTTATTTCAGCGAGAAATTGAAGGGGACGGCTTTGAACTATTCCACGTACGACAAAGAATTCTTTGTAGTAATTCGAGCATTGGAAGTATGGCAGCACTATCTTTTATCAAAGGAATTTATTATTCACTCTGATCATCAAGCATTAAAGCACATTAGGAGTCAAGGAAAGCTTAACCGTTGTCATGGCAAGTGGGTGGAGTTCCTTGAGTGCTATCCATATATTATCAAATACAAGAAGGGTGAGACTAATCAAGTCGTCGATGCTCTTTCTAGGCGATTTGTATTGTTGACAGAACTCAATGCAAGGCTTTTTGGTCTTAATTGGATCAAGGAGCTATACTCCAATGACATAGATTTTGGTAGTATCTATCCGAATTGTTTAAGCAAGCCTGAATTTCCTTTCTATTTAGAGAGTGGATTTCTTTTTAAAGGTGGAAAGTTGTGCATTCCTATTTGCAGCCTTCGGGAGGCTCTTGTCTTAGAAGCTCATTGTGGTGGATTAGCGAGTCATTTTGGCAGTAAGAAGACAATAGAGGCTATTCAAGAGCATTTCCATTGGCCTCATTTGTGACGTAGTGTTCAAAGAATTGTGGAACGTTGTATTGTATGCAAGAATGCAAAGAGTCGAGTTCTTCCACAAGGGTTATACATGCCACTTCCCGTTGCCACCCACCCTTGGGTGGAAATCAGCGTTGATTTCATATTAGGCATACCACGCATGTCACGACCCGGAAGGGGGGCCGGACAGAAACGCCGGGCCAAACGACCCGATCTTCGTAGAAGACCCGATCGCCCAGCCCAAGGCTTGTTAAATTGTTGCGGAAGACTTGTATAAATACCCAGCCGCGACCCACTTGTGATGGGCCACGGTCCATATAGTGATTGCAAGATTAGGTAATAATACGGAAATAATAAACTTAAGAATCCAAATAACTACTGTGCATACAATCCCAAAAAAAAAATCCAACGACCCAGTTTGGTATTTCTACAGTCATCCAAACTAAAAAATTATACAATCATCCCGAATATCTCTAAACGATAAATAAAAGTTTAACAAGTTGGAACCTATGAAATAGAATAAAATCCCTACTCTGGATCTCACTCCGGTTTAATTAATCTTCTCTTTACCTGGGAAAAATAAGTCGATTGGGGTGAGTGACTAGCTCAGTATGGAATTTATACTAAATACTATGCATGTGTAAAACTTGTTTTACCTTTTCTTGAAAAACATGAGTTTCGGGAAACGTGCACATTTTAATAAAAACATTCAACTCCTTTCCGTCTCAAAGATGTCAGGCTCGAAGGCCTCCGACGAGGTATTTGGAAAACATGGTTGCATACATAGGCAACTATATGTTTGAATACTCTCGTCGTGTTTTATACCGAAAATCGTAGTCCGTGAAAAGGGAGGGTCACTCATGGACTCCTCCGAACAGATACACAGAAAGGCGGCCCTTAGCGCAAGCAACACCTCATGAGTCAGGAGGAAGGAAAATGACGGCGGTCCGTAGACCCGACCCGTCTTCCGGGGAGTCATGAGCAAATTCCGTCAACGACTCGCCCGTGATATATATATATATATATATAATACAAATGACGGCGTCCGTAGACCCGACCCGTCTTCCGGGGTGTCATGAGCAAATTCCGTCAACAACACACCCGTGATTCCAGGGTGTCATGAGCAAATTCCGTCAACGACACACCTGTGGTATACCCTGATCAGGTTTTTCACACAGCGCGCAAACAAACCATCTCCACGATGCAGGAGATGTACCGGGGATAGCCTCCTGATACTTTGACGCCCGGACCGTTCAAAGTGCCAAGAGGATCTATCAATCCCGTATAGTGTCCAGTATATCACACAATGAAATCAGATGCACGAAAGTAAACATGTAAAACTTTCGTACATATATAATATAAAAACTGACGTGCTGTCGAACAGTCCCCATCAGGTTTTTCATGTGTGGTATTCCACAAACTAGGGTTTCATTTTGAAAACTATGCAATGCGATGCAAGCAACTAAGTATAAAGCCCCTACCTCGACGACGATCTCCCCTTTTAACCGAAGGAGCAGTAATCTCGATTGCCGGCTCAATGTCCTCGAACTCGTCAGAGCCTATAAATATGTCAAACACAATAATTGAAACCAACATGCCAAAAACAATGAGTAGAAGGGTCCTATATCAGGGTAGGAACCCAACCAATGTGTAAGTGACATATCTAATAATCCCTAATCAAATCCTTCAACACTGAAGATTAAGTGAAATAATCTTATACCGAGTCTAAGCTTACATTTATCCTTAATAATCAAAGCAAGACTCCAACTCATCTATCATTTCATCAACAGACCCATCTCCCATATTTAATAGTGACCTAAACTCGCATTCATACTTTTATAAACCACAACGCAACAACTGGGCAATGAAAATTGTAGCACATTTTACAGTGAACATATCATTAACTTCTCCATTCAAACTTCAATTGAACCCAAATTCCAAACCTTCATAATCCCAACAAAATAGGGAACAAGAAAATTAACATAACAAAACTTCCTAAAGTTATCACCCGAGGCAAAACTCCAATCCAAACCTCACTTCACCCTTTTAACACTACTGTCCGTTCATCCATTTACCACAATCTTTAATCTCAAGTAAAACCATCAACCTAACATATATCCTTAGCAAAACCAAAACAAAGCAGTCATATTGAATACAGAACCCAACATCAACATCTAACGTTTAACCAAATATTTATTTGTAGAAAATTTCAGTGGCGAACAGGACCCAAATGTTGAAATAGACATCCATTCAGCAAAACGCCCAATCCATAATATACAGAATCTGAGCGAAACGAGATTAACCAAAATCACAGCAAGCATTGGACATTTTCTTACCAAAAATCGAAGAATGGGGAACCCGAATGCTCCTTCCCTTCGCTGTTCGGTCCCCTGCGTACAAAACTGTCCGAATCCAGCATGTAACCCCAACGAAATCCAATATTGAAACTGAAACTTGAGCTAAACCAACATTCACTCACCAGAGTCTCAAAATCGGAGAAGAAATCCTCAGGCGAACCCCCACGGTCGGAGCCGTTTGCTCACCCGCCGTCGCTGGTTCCCGCTCGGACAGAGTACACAACCGCCGTGCTTGAAAATGCTAGACTACCCGCACCGGTCTTCGGCCGGGATCGCCTGCCCAGAGTCGATCGCCCCTCTTCTCCCGCGAATCGTCCAGTGCCGTCCCTCCTGTTTGCGAAGGAAGCGAAGGAAGCGAAGGAAGCATATAGCGTGCAACAAAACGATGATGCACATCATGTGGCCAAACTATTTTTCAAGGAGATCATTCGTTTACACGGAGTACCGCACTCTATAGTATCGGATCGTGACACTAAGTTTCTAAGTGCTTTTTGGAAAACTTTATGGCATAAGTTGGGTACTAAATTGCTCTTCAGTACATCTTTCCAACCCCAAACAGATGGATAGACAGAGGTGGTAAACCGAACCTTGGGAGCTTTGCCACGAATGGTCCTTAGTAAGAAATTGACGGATTGGGACCTACAATTGCCTTATGTTGAATTTGCGTACAACCAAAGTGTGCATGGAACTACTCAACATACTCCATTTGAAATAGTATATGGGTTTAATCCTCTTACTTCTATGGATCTTCTTCCTCTTCCAATGTCCGAATATATTAGAGAAGATGGAGCCATTAAAAATGCAAGAGTTAAGTCGCTGCATGAGGAAGTTCAGAAATGTATCGAGAGAAAGAATTTAGAGTACGCTAGACTTGCAAATCGAGGCCAGAAGGAAGTTATATTTGAGGTGGCTGACCTTGTGTGGTTACATTTATGGCAAGAAAGATTTCTGCATCAAAGAAAGTGGAAGTTACTACCGAGAGCTGATGGCCCTTTCAAAGTTTTAGAGTGCATGAACAACAACGCTTACCGTATTGAAATACCTGAGGACTATGGTGTATCATCTACTTTCAATGTGCAAGATCTATCGCCTTACCTTGGAGAACACGATCATTCTGTAGAGGATCTTACGGAGCAAACCATCGATTTGGGGTCAAATCCTCAACCACCCCGAGAGGATGATGTGCCCCAGGGTCCGATCACTCACTCTAGAGCCAAGAAGCTCATTTCTTTCCCAACTCATTATTATTTTGCTGGTAATAGGAAATTATGGGATTTAGGAAGTTGCTCACAAGGACAAAGGAGTACCCTTCCACGTGATCACTTGGATACATGCTCCACCAAGCGTCTAGCACGGTATCTTTCCACCATGGAGATTACATACTTTTACGGGGATTTATAGAGTATTAAGGTCTTGATGGTGTCATTTAGGAGGATTACTTAGTTGATTTTAACCTAGTTTATGTTGATGTTTTGAGTAGTTTGAATTTTGAGTAGGTGCAGTTTGCATGCAAAACGTACCTTTTTATGCTTAGATCTTTATGTCAAGGTTATTTTCATCTTTTAATCTATTGTAAAGACATTTGGGAGTTTATATTCCCTAGTTTTTGGTGGAAGAAGGCATTTTTGAAAAAACTAACACCCTAAATCTCTTTGTGGTGTGTGGTCCACGGATCCTATCTCCCTCCTTGATCGATTTCTCCATCTCCCCTGAACTCGGCCTTCTTGGTGTTTCTTGGCCGAGTTCAAAAGGCTACTACCTCTTCCAATACGTCCTTTTAGTGGTGTTCATTGAGGAGTGGAGGTAGAATAAGTATTCAAAACCCTTGGAGAGTGCTTGTCTTCTCGGACAAGCCAATCGAAGTCGCCCCCTCTCCTTTGGAGGTGTGCGGACTCTTTGGGCTATTTCTTTGTTTTTCTTGCTACACCATCGAAGGTCTTCTGGGTATTCTTGGACTCTCTCCTTGTTCTCAGGTTGTTCTTGATTTTGTTACTGATTTTCATTAAGGATTGGTTTCAAGAATGCTATGAATGGTAGAAGCTAACTAGCTGAATAATCTGTTTTTTTGATAATTCTGTTCCGGATTTTTTACGTTGACAACTGAATTTCGATGACTTGCACAAGTCCTTTGGTGCTCATTTTTGGCAGGAATCTTCTTAAATTTATATGTTTATGTCCTCCAAAATTGGTATTAATTTGCTATATAGTCGTAGAGATCTTGCCTTTTCTATTCGGATCCCCAAATCTGTTTCAGGAAAACCCTAATTTTTGGGTTATCCTAATTTTGTCATATCTGAAGATTCTGAAGGGCTTTGCAGCCAAATTTTTGATATGTTGAACTTGATTGTGTTGATATAAGAGCCTCCAAAATTCAGCTCCTGTTCGTTTACGTTTGAGAAGTTATATCTGATTGAAGTGAGTTGGGCAGATTATTCAAAGTCGCTTCTAGCCGATTGCTTCTAGTTACTCTTGTGGTTTTTGGAGCGCATCATTTCCTCTCGGCCATCTACTTTCATCTAGAGTCTCCTCCCACACTCTGCCTCAATTTCTTTCAGAGAAGCACTTTGCTCTTTCTCTAGAGAAGTTCTCAACACTCGCTGCCTCCTCTGTCCTCCTTGTAGCTTATACCTCTAGCCAACAACACTCTCCCATTCCAGGAGGTAGAACAATCCCTGCATCTACCTAGTAAAATTGTCGGCTTCATCAGAACAAAACCAGGGGAAAAGTACCAGTTCGGTCCAAACAACAAGCTGGACCATCAACCAATCTCTAAACGAGTCCTAGTGAACCGAAGCTCCCCCTGCCACAACCATTGATTGTTGTCGATGACTACCTCCTCGCCATAGCCCTTGAACTAGAGCCCCACAAATTTTTGGTTGCACGTTTGTCGGACACCGCCATAGTACTAATGAGCCGAAGCCATGTTGACCAAAAACCGAGCCCTAGCTCACAACCCACGACGCACAACAAGCCGGAACAAACCCTAGTCCGTCGGAGTCGTCTCCTCGCCGTGAAAAAGCTCGGCCTCAACGTCGATAGCCGGTCTCCTTCGTCGATCACCCTCTCCCTCTCTTGCTTTTTGTTCTCTCTCATCGGGCTCCATCTCCAGTAAATAGCTAGAGGCCATTCGTTTAAGTTGCCGAAACCGGCTCAGCCACCTCTTAAAATCCCTCTATAATTATTTTACACAACAATATAGTTTAATTAAATAGATTAATATTTATTTTAATTACAAAGTTTTCTATTTTATCTTTAATTAATTAGGTAATCATCCATTTTATCTTTAACTAATTAATTAAGGAATATTATTAATTAGTTACTTAAATATCGGGCTTATAATTAACATACCTAATTAATTACTCCCTTTAAGTAATATGAATTATCATCTAATAAAATTCTCCTAAATTATAATCTCACGGGTACGTTCTTGCTAATACCCTGATAGTCAACCCACTGAAAAGGTCGGGGTATTACATTCCTCCCTCCTTATATAAATTTCGTCCTCAAAATTTTCCTAGCGTAACAATCTCTCAAATGCTAACTATGCATCAAATCCCTTCTTAATTGCCCATTTGATGACGTAGTTCTCCATGCTACCCTACGATCGCATTTTATCTAGACCACTAACCCCTTCCTTTACCTATAATTATCTGTTTGGCTTCATCCAACCACATCTCTTGTATCCAAAAATTGCTTAAACCCTTGCATTCATGCACTACACTTCTGTTGCGTAACTCTGATTACACCAATTTCGGAGAAATAAAGGCCTTATTCATAGCTCAACATCAAGAGCAAAATGACAACTATCTTATCTCCGAATATCACTTTAATTCGATAATTATTCCATTGTTGTCGGTCAACTCCTGAATCTACAACATTTTCCCCTTAAATTTGATGTCCCACTTCAAATTTTCCACTTAGTCTAAAGTGATTCAACATCAAGGGAGAGTGTCATCGAACTTCTTACCGCCATTAGACTCATAACTTGACGTCAAACTCACCTCTCCTTCACCGTTCTTCGCTTCAAGTCCCTTACACTTCGTGACTTAAGGCTTAGTACTTATATTTTCCTCCCTCACCTACGACTATAGCATGCTCAAGCATGCTCCCCACCATCAAATCTGTCCATCCAAGCTTTCCTGAGTTATGAACTACACCGCTCCATGGCTGAGTCAGACGCGTTCCATCTTGCTTCTCTTTTTGTATGTGTACTCGTTTTCGATCGGGTTCAGTTTTCATTCCCGTATCTGTTCCTATTTCTGTCTCCATTCCCATTTCCATTCTCGTTTCTATCTTCATTCCCGTTCCCATTTCCATTACCATTTCCGTTCCCATTTCCGTTTCCGTTTCTGTTTCCGTTTCCATTTCTATCTCCGTTTCCATTTCCATTTCCGTCTCCGTTCTCGTCTCTGTTTCCATTTCTGTTTCCATCTCTGTTTCCGTTTCCATTGTTGTTCAAGTTTCTACTCTCGTCTTTGTTTTTGTACTCGTTCCAAGAGAAGATCAACGGATTGAATCCGCTCTTGCTGTACAGTTGTGCAGTCACATTCTTGGTCACCTTGATTAGTTTCGAACCGAGATGGAAAACATAATCCAAGTTTGACATATTTGACTCCTCCAAGTGGTCACTTAATCCAATACTCCAGGTAAACACTTAATCCAAGTCCTACTAACGAACATGGAGTACGTAATGTCAGAAAATGCCATCAAATCCAAGTTAGTCGTACTAATAGACTAGACTTCCCCAAAACTTCTCAAATCTAGTCTATGTAGGAAATCAGTTTCACTCAGAATCTAATAGATTCCTCTTGCAACTACCCTTCATAATAGGCCAAGCGTATTCCCTTAATTCTTTCTTCAAGTTAATTCCAAGTGGGCAACTACTTGGCTCATTAGATCTTATTCCTTTAGGTTGGCTTAGTGCTTAAATTTTTTATTTTTTTTTTAACTAATCTATCATTTATCTAGTTTGTTGTAACCTAGGGAACCTTGTTTATCTATCCAGTAGGTCTACGCTGTCGTTACCTAGGTGGTTTTGCTTACCCATCTATTTGATCTAATTTATGCAGGATTTTCTTGTCCATTTATTTTTCTTTCTTACTTCCAAAAATTTGGGCAGAGTCTCCCTTGTTTTTACACTCCCCCAAAGCTATAAATCCTATATAAAATCTTAAATAGTTCTAGCATATCCATCATTCATTCATCGAAATTTCAAAATCCAAATTCTCAATTCCAAAAATATAACATCCAAAGATATCGGGTACAATCACGAACCTACAATCCCAATTACAAACGAAATACTTACCGCGTCTATGTAGCCTACTAGTCCACTAGTCTACAAATTCCTACAAGTTATCTCCTAGAAATTTATCTATCAAATTAGAATTAGAAATCATGTATTAGTAAAGTATTAGGAAGTATACTTACAACGATGAAGGATTTTACACGTCGAGGCTCGTGCTGGCAGACAGGCTTCTTTACTTAGTTTGACTTTTACAAAATCGTTTTGGGCAGTAAAATGTACTAGAGCACATTTAAAATGCAATAAAACAAAACGAGCGAACTACGAACCTAGCTTTAAAAATGATCAGAGCAGGCGACAAAAATCATTTTTAAACTCCTGCTCTGATACCAACTGTAACGACCCAGTTTTTCATAAATCCGTTAAAATGCGTAACTTTTGAAAATTTCTTTTTAAAACAAAACGCATCATAGTGCGTCTAACCAGATCGCTACAGACTCTTTCTTTAAACTCGTTATGAAAACCAATTGATAAAATGTGCGTAAGCGTTATAAATAAATCCTTGTAAAATATGGCGGAAGCGTAAATGAATCATTTTAAGAAGAAACTAAACAATGGAGTACAATATAATAAAACTTAATGTGATTACAACCATTCATTATTTTACACTTAGCCTGGCAACCTCCGAATCTCATTCGTGCAAATCCTTCCTCTCTGCTTTATTATTTGTTCGTCGTTTTTGTATATGAGCCTATTATTATCTATTCGTCGTTTGTACGTACACCACAAGTAATACGCGAGCCTAATGGCTCAGTAAGGAAACGGGTTTAATGCAATTATGAAATGCCTCACTTTAGTCCTTGTTGGAATGGGGGCAACCCAAACCAAACCAATCCTTTCATATCATTCGTTCATTCGTTCGTTCTTTACTTTACTTTCATTCATTCGTTCATTGCATGTACATCGAGTTGGAGATTGGAGGACAGATATGGAATGGTATAGTTGACCAGACCTAGCCCTTTACTTGCAATCTAGAACTTTCGTACCTGGTAAGGGAGGGGCTTCGGCTAGATTGCAGACTAGAGTCGACTACCCATCCGCCCCCAACTCCCTTTTCTTTCTTTCCTTAACATTTTTCCTCACATATGCATGCTTGCGTACCACCACCAAGGTGGCACTTCTTACGATTTCTATTAACATGATGCATGACCATACATTCCCAATGTATCATGATGCATGATGTGTATAACATAACTTAGACCGAAATTGAAATGCGCATTGAATTAAAGGTAACTGTAAGTAACAGGAATTGAAACTGCATAAAATGAATATCAGAAATAAGTGCACACAGAGAATAGTCAAAATATTGAATGGTAAATAGTGAAACACAGAAGGAGAATTGAAAACACACTATCATATCCTAATTTATTTCCTAGTCATTTTACATGCTTCCTAGTCATTTTACATGCGTCCTACATTCATTTTTCTAGGTGATTATTCTAGTTTATTATCCGAGGTAGGTTACTTGCTTTCATCCAATCTTGTTTACATGCTCGGTCTAGTTAATTACAGTAACAAATTTACATGCTCAAGGGAAATAAGATTAACATTCTAGTTAGTTATCCTAGTTCATTTACATGCTCGGATTCATTCTATTTAATAGTAATTTAACATGCTCACTAATTAATCATAGTTAATTAACATGCTTACTAATTAAGATTATGATGTGCCCCAAGTTCCTGTCACTTGAGCCCGAGCCAAGGGTTCCTTTATTTTCTAAGTTTTTATTTATTTTGTAGGTTTTTGATCAGTTTTATAAAGAAGAGTTGATGCATTTTGGCTAGTGGAGGTCATGCAATCTTTTGGAGAAAATTGTGAGCTTTCTTTTCCGCCTAGAAACTGACCTCCTAACGTTCAATGAACTTTTTGGCAATCGGGATGACTCGTTTTCAAATTGTGTCCTTCATACAAATTGTAGCGAACATCCATAGCTTTCCAAAGAGGTATTGGGCCTTATTTTTGGGGTTTGTTTGACATGTCAAACGTTACAATTACAGAGAAAAAAAAACCATCCTCGGACTTATTTTTTGTGCTTTATTATTCGAGGTCATTTTTGTCAATTTATTTTAGGGCATTCCAGTCTTTTATCTTTAGTGTAAGAACTTTAGGGTTTATAACCCCTTTTGCTGCAATGGAAGAAACACTTTTGGAGAATCAAACACAAAACCCCCCCTTTGTTGAAGAGAGAGCACCGCGGATTTCACCTCCCACGGCCATCCTCCGTTTGCCCGAACTTGCTGCTCTTGATCGCTTCTTGAGCAAGGTTGGAAGGGCTACTATTTATTCCAAAGCTTCACTTTTGTGGAGTGTTTATAGTGTGGAGATAGGAGAAGCATCAAGCCCCTTGGAGGGAGCTCCATCATCGATTGAGCCAAAGAAATCTGTCCCTCTCACTGTAGGAGGTAAAAACGGGACTCTAGGGTTTTTATTTTATTTTGACGACTAAAATAGGTGTTTTCTGGTTTTCCTCATTCTAATCCCTTATCTCTGGTCGCTCTTTATTTGTACTAAAAAAAAAATATTCGTTGCTCTTGTTGATTTGGAGGGTTTATTGGATTTCTCCTTTTGCCGCAATTCTGTTTCTGTCCTGCGCTGCTGGTGAGCTCGGTTGGGGTTCCAATTTGAAGCCTTTACGTGGGTTTTATTGATTTTTTTTCTTCTGAAGAATTGTTCTATAATGAGTTAGGTTGCTGACTACAAATTTTGGTGTTCATTGGTTGTGTGTGGAACGAGTTGAACCTGTTTGAATTCTAGTTGTCAGATCTTATCTGTTATAGCCCTGGATTTTAGGTTATATTGATTTGTTTGTAACTGGAGATTCAGAGTTAATTTTAAACTGAAATTTTTACACGAGCTGACTGGATGTATTATCTTGGTGCCCGTCAAAAATCATCTTGCGTTTACGCGTGAATTGGGAGATATATTTGTTTCATTGTTACTGGTTCAGATTATTTTACAGGTTGGTAGTCGATTTTCTATATTTTGCTCCTAACAATCCTTAGAGCACATCAGATTAATATGCTCGAGGGTTAGTTATTGATTAACCAACTAGCCAATTAACATGATTCTAATGTTAGGTTCGTTAGTTAAGTAGCATGCTTGTCTCATCATATCTAAGTCTAGTTAATTCCATTTAACATGTTCGTTGTCTAGTTACTTATCTTATTAATTAACATGTTGCTAATTGATTTAAACATGCTAATTGAACATAATAGTTAGCAAAGTTGGATACACTAGTTAGTTAATCTAACATCTAGTAATTAATTTAAACATGTTAATCAACCTGCATACAACTTAATTCATTGACCACGCTAGTTATTAGTCCCTTTACATGCTTGGTTAATTAGTTTACATGCTCACTAATGAGTTTACATACTCAAATATTTGTTACCAATTAAACAACTAGTTAACATGCTTGAATTAGTTATTAACATGCTAAATTGATTTATAATTAACTACATTGATTAGCAATTAAACATACTAGTTAATGAATCTAACAACGTTAGTTAATTAAACATACTAACGGATTAATTTAACATACTTGAAAAGAAGTTAACATGCTTCAACTAAACTAGAATTTGACTAGATACAGCAGAGAATGATAGCTATGCACTAACATCAGCAAGGGAATAAGCAACGAAAATAGAATTGACATAAGAAAAGGAAATCATAAATCGATCAAGCTTATCTCATCCTCAATCATTCCTCTTTCTAGTTCATCATTTTCTATTTCTATTTCTCAGCTTCCATTATTAACAACTAACAATAGCAGTAAAGGGAACCACACAATTAACGAGAATAGCACAGGGATTATCACAGAAAATCAACTAGGAAAAGGAAATAACTGCAGAGCATTACTCATAGGACTATCAACGCAAGAACAGAACTAAAATCCTAACAATACCACATTCACGCACTCTACGTGTGGTGTAGCGCCTACTCTAGCCAAGACACCCCTATTTCCTTACCTCGAACTTTATCGCGTGTCGACGTTTAACCATTATCCCCTTTTCTTCTCCTTTCGATAGCTAAACGAAACATAATCTATCCCAACAATTATTGGCCCATAAACATCGACGTCCAATATTAATATCCGAACAAAGCACGAAGCAATAACGTTTAACAGTCAGCTAATGAACAATAACTTAATCCAATTATCAGCATATATTTATCTGCTAATAGACCAAACCGAAATCGACAGAGTATCATCCAATAGAGGGCCGTACCCATACGTTTAATGACCCATAAAATTCATTCAATAATAGCACGAACAACGCAATAGTAGACATTGACACAAAAATGCATTTCATTATCTTTTGTCCCAACAAGATAGCGGTTAGATCATTTAGCGATACAAATAACATATAACCCAATAAATCACAGCTTTCACAGAGCATAGCAGAACCAACAACCGACAATCATAGTATTACAAATAACACAACAGCAATTAGTCATAAGTGCCGAGAATGAAACTTTACTATGATTATCCTTAATCGTCAACAGAGGTGTTAACATATCAACAGAGCTGCAAACTTCACACAGAACAATAAAGACAGTAGCTCAACTAACACAAATGATCAATATTTTTCCTTCACAGAGAGTTCATCAAACTTAAATCCAACCAGAATATTTATCCTTAATTCATAAAACCAACTAAACAAAAGTGGGATACCTAAAGGACAAGGGAGACCCGAGCCTGAAGAACCAAGGAGACCCGAGGGGAGTAGTTCTTCTCCTCTTTCCATTAGTTTTCTCTTGGCCATCTACTTTCATCCAGATTCTCCTCCCACACTCTGCCCCAATTTCCTCTCAAGAAGCACTTTACTCTTTCTCCATAGAAGCTCTCAACACTCGCTGCCTCCTCTCTACTCCTCGTAGCTTATACCTCAAGCCAACAACTCTGCCATTCCAGGAGGCAGAGTGTTGCACTCTACATGCCAGACAATTCCAGCATCAAACCAGTAATATTGTCAGCTTCATCAGAACAAAACCAAGGGAGAAGTACCAGTTCGGTCCAAAGAACAAGCTGCACTGTCAACCAATCACGAACTGAGTCCCAGTGAACTGAAGTTGCCCCTGCCACAACCATTCATCGCCATCGATCACTGCCTCCTCGCCGTAGCCCGTGAACTAGTGCCTTGTAAGTTTTTGGCTGTACGTTCGTCAAACACCGCTGTAGCACCAATAATCGTTGAACCATCCTGATATGCTCCAAGAAACAAATGGAGAGCCTTAGAGAAATCTGTTCCGGAGAATTATCAATACTCGAACCAGCAGCAATAAAATAAATCAAGCTCCAAATATATATGTGAACTAGAGCTATATTTTGGAGAACATAAACTTAATATATTCAGGAAAGTTGTATAAAAAATCCAGCCCAAAAAGCACTATGGATTAGGAGATCTATCAATTTCAATAACAACCCGAAATGTGTTTCCAGCAGGACAGATTTACCAGCGCAAATTCAAAACGGAATATCTTGAGCTACAAACATCAAATGAAGCTCATTTTTGGAGGGTAGCTCACTGACTTAATCTTGAACAAATCACTAGAAGACATCAAACAGAGATGAATGCGTAAGGGCCTCAAACAGTTACTACAATCAGCGATAACAACAATCCAGCAAAAATCACAGATTTCAACACCTCAACAATAATCCGAAAATAACCTTCTACAATCAATAATCTCCAAAAGGATCCTTCAATACATAACATTCATTTAATCACCAGAACATAGGTTATCCAAGCAGCAAAGAAAGAACATGAAAGAGCCCCAAAAATCAAGAGGAAATACAATGGAGTCCGCGGACCTCCTAGTGAGAGGGGCGACTTTGGGGTTGGCCGAAAACCAACACTCTCCAAGGTTGGAAAGTTCTCTTGTCTCCACACCACAATCTTAGCTCAAAAGATAAGGATTAGAAGAAACAATATCCCAAGGATGCAAGGTTGAGAAGCTTCAAGAGAGGCCTTGCTTGGGGGATGGATGAAATCGGCGCTAAAGGGGAGGGGAGGCCGCGGCTAGGTGTTTTCCAAAACACTAAAATTGTCTTCAATTCAAAAACTACTTCCTCAATTCAAAAATAGGGTATATAAAACCCTAAGGTTTTACAACAAAACGTAAAAAGGACTAAAATATCCCTAAGAAGCAAATGACTAAACAAACCCTTAATTAAAACAACAACAATAAAACCTAAGTATAAGTTTTACTCTCTGAAATAAAGACATTTGACATACCAAATGGAGCCCAAATACAATGCTAAATAGTTCGTTTGAAACCTCAAGATGTTGACTACATTTCGTATGAAGGACGAAAGTTGAAAAGACATCATCGCGATTGTCAAAAATCCACTTGAACTGTCGGAGCTCAGAATCTCGGCGGAAAAACAGCTCACAATTTTTCCCCAAAGATTGTAAATTCTCCATAAGCACAAATGTCAAATCCAATGATGTTTATTTGATTAAAAAATCTGCAAAATAAATAAAAAGTTAGAGAATAAAAGAGCCCTTGGCTCGGCTCATGTTTTCGGAACTTGGGGCACATCACATCCCATGCCAACAAACCAAAATGAACCCGAGTCTGTCGGAGTCATCCCTAAGCCGTGAAAAAGCTCGCCCTCAACGTCAATTGTAGGTCTCATTCGCCAATCTCCCTCTCCCTCTCTCACTATCTGTTCTCTCTCGTCGGGCTCCATCTCCAGCGAATGGCCAGAGGCCATTCGTTTAAGTTGCCCAAACCCGTTCACCGAGAGTGAACCGGTTCACCCACCTCTTAAAATCACTCTATAATTATTTGACCCAACAATATAATTTAATTAAATACATTAATATTTATTTTAATTTCAAAATTTCCCATTTTATCTTTAATGAATTAGGTAATCATCCATTTTATCTTTAACTAATTAATTAATTAATATTGTTAATTAGTTACATAAATATCGGGCTTATAATTGACATACCTAATTAATTACTTCCCTTAAATAACATTAATTATCATCCAATAAAATTCTCCTCAATTATAATCTCATGTGTACGTTCTTGGTAATACCCTGATAATCAACCCACTTAAAAGGTCGGGGTATTATAACATTGCAAAAATAGGATATGCATGTTTTGTTGCCTACTGCTTTCCAAGCATGTCTACACTTTTTACTAGCATGTTTCGTTGTTTACTGTTTTAGACCATGTCTACAGTTGTTAATAGCATGTTTTGTTGTTTACTATTTTTACAACAAGTCCACAGTGTTATAGCACGTTCTGTGATTCGCATGTTGAATGTTTATTTATGTTTCCATATTAACTATTAGAAATTGTATGCATTCACGAGCATCATGCATCACGATTTTCAAAAGAATACTAAAATGAATTTTGTGCACTATTTTAAAGAATGGTTTAAGGGATGCTCACACATAATAAGTAAAAAAGATAATAAATGAATAATAAATAATAAAAAGTAAAGTAATGTAAAGAGAAGATAATAATAAAGTAAAGAAAAGGTGACGATATGATGTGAGGCTACTTCAGTCATTTGTGGGGGCGATCACTAGTGGACTTTCAGATTATGCCATTGCTGCTCATACTCATTGCAAAGTCCCTGGATTATGCTGGGACAGTCCGTGGATTATGCCAGGACAGTCCCTGGATAATGTCGGGACAAAACGACCAATGATTAGAAGGCTTTCGGATTATGTCATTTCTGCTATATCAGAGGTCATATAATAGATAAAAGATAAGAAGAATGGCCAATGGTTAGCAGGCTTTCGGATTATGTCATTGCTGCTATATCAGAAGTCATAACAAAAAATAGAAAGATAATAGTTAAAATGTAAAAGACAAAAGATAAGAAGAAAAAATGAGAACATAAAATGCATACTGTTTTTAAAAAAGGCACAGCATGAGCATGTAGCATATTAGTTATTATCACTTATTGAGCGTTAGGCTTATAGTTTATGACTTGCAATGTAGGTACAAGTACGAGAGAAAATGACAAACAGATTTAGGAGCTGCTGACGAAGGATTTGCACGAACGAGACTTATGGCTAGTTAGGCTAATGAAAGTAAAGAAGAATGGGGTTTGTAAAATATAAAGTAACACTTCATTAATTGTCTTTAAATGAACTATTTATGCTTCCACTATGTTTTTAAAGAAAAAAGAATTTACCCTTCCGCTATATTTTGAGACAAGATTTTTATAACAATAAGTCTTCCGATGTTTATAACGGTTTTGGTAACGAGTCAAAGTAAAAAGATTTTAACAGTTCAGTTATAAGAAAAGAACTCTGATTTCAAATTTAATGGTTTTAATAAAGATTTTAGTAATTTTATAAAAGTTTTAAACTTCACGTATTTTTAAAAGCAAATTAATAACCGGGTCGTTACAAAATCACTGACTTAAACTTCTATAAATGGAGGTGTTCGGCTGTTCAAAGTGGACACAACTGATCCACGTGCTTCAACTCCTCTTTGAAGTGAGAAATATTTTCTAAATGTTATTGAGGTTATTTTTAAGTTTAAGTTTATGTGATGTTTGCATTGGATTATTGTGAGATGGGAAACCGGAGCAATTTCAATGTTGGTAGTACCAACCTATTTGGATGATTTATAATTAACAAACTTGTTAGATAGGTTATTATGGACAATTAATTGAAACTTTGGGCATTGAAGTAAGGACAATCAGAGATGTATAATACTAGTTATGAATTTTGGAAGTGGTGGTAAAATAGTGAAATGAAATTGACTATTGGTAATGATAATGCTCTCTTTGGACGATATAAACATAACAAAAGTGATTGGATTTGTAAGCTAACTTACCACGATTACTTGGGGAAAAATGTGAATTTATAAATCGGCTAAACTGGAAAGTATGAAAAGAGATGGACGTCTAATGAATATATGAATACTAATCTGTTGTCTTATGTTTTAGGTTTTCAACTCAAGGAAATAATTTATAGTCACTATGTATTGTACTAAGATCCCAAGGTAAGTAATGGTTGTATGTGCTTGACTTAATGGCCTACATCACGAAGTGTTAAGATTTGAGTGATATGATAGTTGTGATTGTTTTGTTGATCAAAGGTTTGTTATACTGTGTTAATAGTATTGAGGATTACAATATTATTTTGTTTGATGATACTTGAGGATTTAATGTTATGCATTCATATTCATGCATGTAACAAAGATTAAAAAAAGAAAATATGTAATGGGTCGTTGTATGGCTAGGATTAAATTTGGCTCTCTTGCAAGAGGTGGACCAAATGATGCCTATTCATCCCTACACTGTGCCTACCAATCGGACTGGCAAGTGAAAAGAAAAGAAAAGAAACTGAAAAGTATAAATGTGCATTACATCCCATACTCATATTTATTTCTCATTACTTACTGAACATTAGGCTCATTGATGAATCTTGTGACTTAGGTAAAATTGGGCAAACAGACTGATAATAGAGGAGTGCACAGTTGATGGAGCATACTTATGAAGAGCGTTTGGAGTAGTTTCGATGAACTTTACTTGTGGAATATGACACTTGTTGTAAAAAGAAATAGAAAGTGATAATGTAATAATTGACGAATGTTTGACAAAGATATGATTTATCATTTTTGACTATTGTGTGAAAGACTAAAATAGAAAAGTCTTCAGCTCAATGCTAAAAGCTTTGAAAAATAAATAAATGTTTTATTAATAAAGGTTTACAAAAAAATGTTTCGAAAAAATAAATCAATGACCAAAAAGGCTAAAACATAAGAAAAGAAATCAGGGGCATTACAACAACGGTCTCTATGCTTCATATCGATGTATATCATCTATTTTAGTTAACTTTATTCCACTAAGTTATTCTATTCACTTTATTACATAATTCAATTTCTCACGTAGCAAGTTGAAACCTATTATTGTATAATTCATTCATTTGATTTGATTGGTTTAACGAAACAAGTTAAATGAGTAGCATATTAAAAAAAATAAAAGTTAAAAGTGTAATTTAAACTTTGAAGTTTGAAGTCATTTGTAATTTAAATCTTAATCTTTTTCTTTTTGACAAATCAAACCTTAACTTATCACCCGGTAGCAATTTAAACCCTACATCACTATTTTCGTTAATTATTTTAACTACGTGATCAATTTATTTTCTTATCTCAGTCAGAATTTAATCCCTTAAATGACTTCTAATTTCCTCCCATCTTATCTCGTCTCAGCTAACCAGAATGGAGTGATCTCCTCCTTACAAGTTCCTATCCTCTTTGTTGATTCTTGGTTAGCCACATGTAAACTTTGTCTGTGGTTAGTAAAGGAGGAACATTAGCTATCACACCATAAAAAGGGAAGAAGGGGGGGGTGTGGTGGGGGTGAGTCCTTGCATAACATCTATAGCTCTGTCCTAAGATTGTTATGATCGAGCAACTACTAATCCTTATGGGAGATGTGATATCCCCAAGGGGACTCAAGATAGAATGGGGAGCGACCTGGCTTGAAACAAAACTATGTTTCTCGCTAATTTTGTAATACACATAATTTTCACAATTAATTATAATGCAAAAATTTGAAATTTAAATAGATTAATTATTGTCAGTTGGAGAATCTTAATAAATGAATACAAAATATTAGAATAATTAATTAAGTTGTGAAATTAAGAAAGCTAATATAAATGATTTTATTTTATTGATAATAAAATAAAATAAGAATTATTGAAGAATTAGGAAAGATGACTATATTAGAATTAGTAAAGAAATAATGTTAAAATAATCGATAGTAAGAAAATTTAAGTGTTTGTTTAATAATTTATGCTTTGGAATTAAGGAAACACTATGAAGGGGGATCAGATGAAAAAGGAGCCGTTGGATGAGATTTAGGAACAGTGGAGATCAATCTAGAATCGAGAAAGATGCTTTGCATAAGTATTTAATGCAGGTGGTTGTTGGATCGTTAGATTGATTTAGCAAAAGAAACATTGATTTAAGAAAAGATGCTTCTGCCGGAGTGTTTGATGTCATTTGAGTGCGGGAGGTTGCTGAACTGTAGGATTAGATTAGTGGAAGTAACGAGGACCATTACATTTAAGAAAGATTCTTTCGCGGAAGTGTTGGATGCCGCTTGGATGCAAAAGAATATTGAGTTATAGGATTAGTTTAGCAGAAGGAACGTGGACTATTAGATTCGGAAAAGATTCTTTTTCGGTAGGGGAAGATGTCTTTTGACAGCGTTATATAAGTTAGGAACATCATTGTTTTATATTTTAGGGTGTTTCCACGGTTGTGTTTATGTGTTCGGTCGTGTTTTAATTGATGGGATTGGTGTTGTTTGGTTTAGACAGTCTTGATTTTTAACGTTAGAGTGGAAGCGTTTGCTGTTTGTTGGAGCATTAGTATCCGTGTATGATTTTTGACAATAGATTAGTACACGTAGCAGATGACGAGCATGTGAAATGGAGTTTCCGCCGGAGAATTGGCTTCCGTAAAAATGAAGGCGTCTGCAGTTTCTTTGGCAACTATGAATGTGAGTGTCAGGGTTGACGTAACTATTAGCCTTTGATCTAGTGGGTTATTGCGGACGTCCACTGCGGCTTTTCACACGTTCATTGTAGCTCGAGCAGATTTAAATAAGTTAGTTTCCCAGATTTCTTTCAAGCTACAGATTGATCCCTAGACTATTTAGGATAAGATAAAATCTAGATGGGATATTGTGGGACTTTATCCGTCAAACCTTTTGGGTTTTAGTTCCATAAATATTATGGTCTAGGTTAAAACCTAGTCACCTAAGACCCCCATGGACAAGAGACTCATTCTCTCAAGCTCTTTGAAGTTATGTTTGACTGTGATTAATGTTTAGGGTTGTTCTTTAGCTAACTTTTTTATTTATTTAAAGGAAAAGTTAGTGTTAAGGAAGAGTTTAGGACAGTCAGACTCTACAAAGAAATCCAAGTAAAGGATGTTTTGATGTGTTTGGCCTTTAGCCTACATCAAAAAGACCCCAGGGTATTTTATGTTTTGATGACTATTCTACCTATGATGCCTACGTGTAATACCCTAGATTGTTCTTAATACTAAGCATAAGATCTAAGTAATAATATTTGATGATTTTGGAGATCTATGGGAAGATTCTTGTAATACCCTGACTTTTTATATCGAAATTTAATAAGAATAATTGGATAATTATTTGGGTATTACCAAATAAGTATTTGTAGATTATAACTTAAGGAATTTTTTTGGGCATAACTAATATTTATTTGGAAAAGGGGAAAAATATAGTATGGTTAATTAATAATTATTAAGTGTTATATAAAAATAAAAGAGAATTTAATGGAAATTGGGAGGGGTGAACTGGTTCACTAAGTGAATCGGTTTGGTTGAAACATAAGAATGGTCGCAGGGCCATTATGTGGGAGAGAAGACCGAGAAGAGAAAGAGAGATAGGAGGCGAGAGAGAGAACGAGGGAGAGAGACGAGTGAGAGGGGACGAGGTCGGGTTCTTGCCCAGCGACGAGGTGGGTTTCCGACGATGTGCGACTCCAGGTGTATTGTTGTAACAACGACGCGGGCAGCGGCTAAGGCACAAATTGGACGATTTCTAAGGGACGAATCGGAACTCCCACTGCTGCAATTTTTGGCAATGATTGTAGGTATGTCCAGTCAATTCCTCCTTCCTCTTCGTGTTCTAATGGTCGGGCATGGGCAGGGATGCTCGATGTTGGTGATTCACGATCGATAGGGACGATTCTTGCTGGGTTCGTGTTGGACCGGTCGAAGGCCAAGGTCCAGCTTACTATTGGTTTCGAACCAGTGATGGTGAAATCGACATTGTGGCATGCTTGGGACATGCGAAGGAATGGTTCTCTTGGATGGCAGGGCATGGCTCGGGTGTTCTAGAAGGACAGAAGAGTATGTAGTTGATGTGCTAGAGACGTTGGATAGAAGGATTTAAATGGCAGAGGAGGATTGGCCTGTCTGAGCTTTCTGGGAGCCGATAGAAGAGAGGAAGCAGGGGCTCGGGTCTGTCTTGTCCAGATGGTGAGCTTCCCTTCTCTGTATTTTTGATTTTTGGACGTCTAGATTCTATTATTGGACAAACTGTGTTGATTTTATAAACTTTGTTGCTGGATGATAAGCATTGGGATTCTAGTAATTTTTCTCTGATAATAAATTGGATTGATGTATATGCTGGAAAAATGCTCTGTTGGTTTGATTCTGCAACCGTCAATATGTTGGATGTAGCTACTGCCTTTAGTGTTTTGTTATAGTAAATTTAGCCTCTGTGGGATTTCTTTTTAATTATTCTATGATTGGAGAGTTAGGCTGTCAATGGACGTTTTGCTTGGATATAACCTGTTTAGTTTGAACAGCTTTGGTAATATGCTTGGTTTAGAATTGAGTTTATTCATTGGAAGAATGTATGATGATGATCGGATACGAATATTAGGATTAATTATTAAGCCTGGTAGCAATTAAGAAAACTATTCTACTTAGGAGATTTTAGTAAGTAATGAGGGATTACAAAGATGTTAAGATTTAATAAGTAGATTAACTGACTTTATTAATGAATGAATGTTTTTAATTGTGAAGGTAACGGAAAGAGATAGAGGATATAGATTTCGTGCTAATGCGCATTAAAGTTTTGAGGTAAGGATTGGTTGTGTCTGGCCGCCTAAGCCCTACCCATAAGTAGTGTGCGTGAGTTGAGTTATGGTTGATTGATTTCTGTTGTTGGCTCTCTGTTTTCATTTAATGTGTTATTAGTGTTAATTCCCTGATTGATTCCTTGACTAGTGATTAGTGTAGAATTGCTTGGCTGTAGAGTTTCCCTTCGTTGATAGTGTAGGTTGATTTGTATTTTGTAGGTTTCGTTAGCTTTGTGATATTCATTGTTGGTCCTGCCATTAAATGTTTTACTTCGTTGTTACTCCATAGATAATTTCCTTCATATTAGTCGTTCTCTTTGCTGCAAATGTTTGAGTTCTCTATCCCCTTAACTTTTATGTTCGTGTGATTTACATTTTATTCTTTGTTGTTTTAGTTAATTAAATTCTATTTTTATCATTAACCCTTTCCTTACTAAGCCGTTAGGCTTATAGTTTACTTGTGGTGTACGTACTCGTAGGCGCAGATAGCGTGCCGATTAGAAACAGGGATGAAGGATTTGCACGCGCGAGCTTGTGGTTGGCCAAGCTAGGAGAAGTAAGTGTTAAATGGGTTGTCATCGAACACAATATTTAAATTCATTGGTTTTAATTTATTAGTATTTCAAACGAATTTAAATACGCTTCCGTAACGTTTTAAATAAATGATTTTTTAACGGTTCCGCATTTTATTAAATTGGATTTTCATAACGAGTTTAACGAATGGTTAGTAGCGGTTCGGTTTAGTGTCGCACTCTGATTTGTTTTAAAAGCAATTTCAATGGTTTTTGATAAAAGCTTTGAATTTCTCGCATTTTCAAGGAATTACGAAAAACGGGTCGTTACAATTCTAATATAGGTATGTAATATCCTGAGTTCTTGGCATACTAAGCAAATGACAGAAATGTTTGATGATATTAGTTTATTAGGTTGGTTTTGGGAAATGAAAGATTTTCTATGAGTTAGAAGAATAAGTTGGTATGTGTGGTTGATGAGAAGAAGGAATTGACTAACCACTAAGTGTTTACATTGAAGAAATTGCAGTCTTGGTGGTGTTGTGGTCGATCATGGGGTGTTTAGTGGCGGATCATATATATGAGTTGATGATCGACCGGGTTTGAAGTGATTTTGTGAAGAAGTGGAAATTGCAGTCGATCAAAGTTGAAGCTACAGTCGGTCATGAACGTTTCAATTTATTATAGGGAGCAAGTATTTTGGAAGTGGTCGATCAGCTGAAGGAGGGTGATCGACTGGTTCAAAAGCAAAATTTATATCGAGAGCAATCATTTTGGCAGTGGTCGATCGTCTACTAAGGGAGTTATTGACAGGTTTTCTGAAAAATGGCAGATTTGCGGTTGATCATCAGTGCATAGCGATCGATTGGGGTCATGACTTCAAAATTTGTGGTCGATTGCATGAAGAGGGTGATCGACTTGGACTCTAACAGTCACCTTGGAAAATGGCAAACCATCATCTAGAAAACGAAGTGGTGCTTGGAAATTGAATTGTCACGACTTGTCATATCTTTGTAACAATATAAATGTGCTCTATGAAAGAAATGGGCAGAAGAAAAACCAGAAAAATCTCTTGGTGTTCTCTCAAGAGTTTTTCTTTCTTAATTGTGCAGTGGTGAAGTTCTGCGGGAAGAGCTTCAAGAGGAAAGTTCCTGCTACTATGCAATTGTGCGGGAGGAGCTTCAAGGAGAGGATTTCGCGAAGAATGGTAAGTGATATGTATGTATTTTGCCAAAGGTGGCCTACATAACAAGAATTAAGAATTTTCTGTATAGTTAGTTGTTAGACCTTGTTGTGATTGTTCTGTTTGTGGATGGATATAGAGATTGATACTTTGTTTAGATATATTTGTCTTCTAGTTAATTAGGTGTTGTTTTGTCCATTACGTACACTGTTGCATGATCATAGTTAGAGTAGTCCTCTGTTCTTTGGATTCCACTTTGATTTAGTTTACAGCCTTAGAAGATATTAGTGAGAATAAATCTATAATGAGTCCTTCTGTCCATGTACTGCCTTGACAAATGGGTGAAATAGTTCGAAATTGTTTCATAATTGTAAAATGTTAATAAGCCGTGAAGTGAAGAAAATGTTGTAAAATGTAAGAATTATTGAGGTTAGATGTTATACTTCTCTTCGGTTTTTTCTGATGGATGGGTAATTAATGCACCAGGGAAAGGGGTAAGAATTATAACCTATAAATATTGGAGAGATATGATGAAGTATTGGATATTTGGTTTGAGAAGTGTAGAAGTAGGTTAATCAACCAAAGGTGGCAATTTGCAGTTACGGCAGTCGAGCAAAGAAAGGCAGAGATCGACCGGAGGATCGACCAAAAAAATGTACAGAGGTGACTCTTCAGAGGCGGTTGAGTAGATTGTCTACCAAAAAGGGCAGTGGTAACGAGATGACAGAATCAGTCGAGCTGATTTACATATTCCTTATTTTCCTTATTTGGGACTCACTTTTGGAAATCCAATTTTGGAAGCTTGTAACTCCATCATTTTAGAAGCTTTTGAGCTAAAATTTTTACCATGCCTTCTTGCAGGAATAAGAAAAGAACTCCTTCATTCAAGAATTACAAAATATGCTAAGAAGACTCTAAGTGCTGGGATTTAGCAAGTAAGGAAGCTTGTAATTGCTAAATGGAAGACTTGCTGATAGAAACGCCTCTTGATGGTTGGACACCACTTCACACAACTTTTTTCCAAGGAGTAGGGCTATAGATGCCAATAAGAGAACTCACTTAACTCTAAGTGAGCCTAATCTTGTGATATTACTCAAACAAGGATACTTTGGATATAAGTCACCAAAGTATTAGAAAAAGGAATCACTCTAATTTTTAAATAAAGCAAGAGGTTTTTGTATTCAAACTTCAGTTTTCCTAAACATGTACATAAGGCTGCTTTAAATAGCCAATTACAAATTAAAAAATAATAGTAAACTAATAAAGCAACAATTACCCTAAATCGGTTTATAGTATAAGTTGTATGATTCCTTACTTAGTAGTTACTAGGTAAGTTAACTAAAAGAATATTTAATTAATATCTTCCTCTGTTCTTCTCCAAGTCTAGAGGACTTTTGATATCTATTTTTTATTGGTGCTCGGCCACTTGGATAGTTTCCATGCATAGGCTTCCTTGGTCTCCAAGCTTGGACACATATTGTAATGACCCGATTTTTCGAATATCGTAAAATGCATGAAATTTTTAAAATTTCCTTTTTTAAAACAAATCAGAGTTCGATACTAAAACCGGACCTCTACTGACTCTTTTCTTAAAACTCGATATGAAAAACCCTTTGATAAATTGTGGAGAAGTGTAAATAATAAAATGAAATCTTGCGGAAGCGTAAATAAATCGTTCAACAAGGAAATACTAAACAATTTAAACACTATGTCTAACAAATAAAACTTGACAATTAAACATTGTTGATTTACAACCGTTTACTCATCTTTTTCTTTTCCTGGTCAGCCTGAGTCTCGAGCATGCGAAATCATCCATCCCTCCTTGATTATGTGTTTATCATCTACTTCTTATATGTTCGTCGTTGTACCTACACCACAAGTAAGGACATTAGTTTACGCCTAGTAAGGAAATGGGGGAAAACCAATTATGCATATCTTTCTTTAGTTCTTCTTGGAATGGGGGCCACCCAAACCAGTTCTTTTTATTACGTTCGTTCTTTTGTTCATTCTTTACTCATATGTCGAGCTACAGATTGGAGGGGTCTTAGGGGATGGAATCTGCCCTCCAACTCCTTTTTCGTTCCCTTTCCAGCTATCCCGCCATCAGAGTTTCTTCCCTTCTAATGTATCCAACTAGGAGGGTTTCTTCGGTGATGGGCGAATCCCGCCCATCCCAACCATTTTTTTCTTAGACTTTTTCCTTACACATGCATGTGGGTATCACCCCAAGGGGGTACCCCCTACTGGGTTTCTATTAACATGAAGCATAATGCATTATAACGTACATTAATGGAAATTGAAATGTGCATTGAAGTAACTGAAATTAAAGGCGCATATAAAATAATGATAGCAGTAACTTAATGAGCACACAAAGATAAGTAATAACAACGGAACACCCAATAAAGTATAGCATATGGAGGAAGCAATTATAGAACTAATTAAACATTGGGGAACATGCTTGGATATGCAAGTGACAATAATAAAGGAAATATAATGGATCACTAGCGACGTGCATATTAAAGTAAGGCATAAATTAATTAACATGCTCCAGAAAGAATTATAATTACTATATAGTTAATTATCCTAATTAATTTACATGCTCAAAGGTTGATTTAAAACTCTTATTCTACTTAACTAATCATGCTTCGATTTAATGTCAACTAATCATGCTCAAAGTATAATTTACATGCTTTATTGTCAATAACATGTTCAATTAAATACTAGCCATTAAACATGTTGGAATAAACAATGAAACATCCTCTCCAGATGATTAAATATACCTAAATAAATTGGCATGCTCAACAAGTGATTAACAACTATTAATTAGTATGCAATTTGATTAACATGCTCTATTTCTAATTAAGTTAATTACTCTAGTCAGATTATCATACTCAGATTAACAAATTTAGTTACGCTAATTAACATAGTCATACATCATTAGGTAACATTTAAACATGTTGGACCTAGCTAAGCTAGCATGCTGGGTTTAATTAAACATACTTAGCTAACTGATACATTTAAGTAATAATGAACATGATTGATTAACGGAGATGGAGTGGGCATTAACAACTACGAAGCTCCAGTGGATAATATAGTAAATTTTACATGAAACTATAACAATTGAATTTAATAAATTATACAAACCGAAGGTAAATCCTTAATTCATTCATGATCATACGTACGTGATGTGACATTCTTTACTTCATTATCCTATATCCTACCTCAACCTTATCGTTCATCATTTATCAGTCACATTTCTACAAAAAAAAAAGAGAACTACAATTCCTAACTAATACCAAGAGACAATAACAGTATAACTAGATTTCAATATATTAAACTAAACTATCTACGCATGCTAGTCTAAATAAAACAGGAAGTAAACATGCTAATGAAATCATATACGAAAAACTACTTAATGAATCGCATTTAGAATCATGCTTGACATGTAATTATAACGAGAAACGTTCTAAGCAATTTGATATTAATTATCTAGAGCATTTATTGGTCCTAACCAGAATTAAGAATAATAACACTATGAACTATCTTCACGGATCATTGATCTAGTTATAGCACACATGCAGATTAAGAAAAGCAATTGATATAAACCATGGCAGGAACAATAAATTACAGCGAACAAGACAGAATCACTATGCACCAAATCGCTAGAAATCTGTTAAACATTCATTCCTGCCTTTCGTTCTTTTAGGCATGTCCTTTCAATTTTTTCAAGATCAATCACTAGAAGTTCTCATTTCACTGCAAACATTCTCCACTTCTTTACTAACATGAACATTTCAAGGTAGTAATCAAAATTAAAGCATTCCACAGAGAATATAAACAAGGAAACAGTAAGGAACTACAAGGAAAACTAGACACAACGCACACACACACTTGTGGTGTAGGGACTCCAAATGGCCAAGACACACCCATTTTCCTTACCTTGCATCTCTATTGTGGTTGGTTCTTAATCGCTACCATTCTTCTCCTTTTTGTAACTTCAAAATTAGAAACATGTCCTTATTGATAATAATTCCTCCAATAAACATTTACAAAGTCCCATAAACTGCAACAAGGAGTAGACCCGCAACCACACTAAATCTAACATACTCGTACTCCAAGCAATAACCAATAGAAGGTGTTCATTATTCTTTATCCAACATTAGATTAACAACCTAAATGGGTTAATAGCTTATCTCCAACAACTAGCACCCAAACAATTCTCATATCATACATTTCACCCCCACAGTGCTGACAATAACAAAACAACAAGCTAATACACTTAACAAAACACCCAAACCAACCAATAATAGGGAAGTCCGTTTCCAACACCTCAATCGGACCAAGGACTAACACAACAGAGATTAACCTTCAACAACATAGTGTATTTTCCACTTATTGACAAATAACATAGCAGAGACCTTACCTTGCCCATTATAGTTAATCAAAACTACAAAACATACTTGAAGTGCCCCAACGTATTACCACTCAAACAATGCCAACAGTTACATACCTCAAACCAACATTCAAAATCCAAACTATGACTTAACAACAATGGATTTTTTCATCAAGTAACTGGTTCAGAAGTCCTTAACCACATAACCAGAAAATAGGAACCAAATAACCAAAGCAATAGAGAAAGAAGCTAACTAGGAAGTAGGGCAGATCCGAGGCACCAGCAGCTCCAGCTTATCCTTCTTCATTCTTGGCTCAACCTCCAGAACCTTATCCTCTCTCCAAAAGTAGAAGCTCTCGGCCCTCCCCTTTATCAATTCCTCATAAAAGTGGTCCAGCAAAAAAACACTCTACTTGCTGACATCCACTGCACAGTTCATACAATGTGTTCCCCATGCCGATTCCACGTTGGAAAGGTTGTCTGTATAGCAGACAACACTTCATTCAAACCGGTCTAGTCAAACCCGGTTGGATCTCGGCCCGTTGCCCACTAGAAATCCGACCAGATGCCGAAATCGTCATTGCCGACCACCGTTTGTGTAACACCCTCCAACCATCGCTAACAAACATCCTCAAACGCGAAAGAGGAGGAAAACCAAACAATATACCTCTGATTTATCACCGGAATAGCTCAGGGTAGAGCTCTGATTCATCTCGCGAAGCCTTGCATCTAGAGCCCTAATCGCGACCCATGATGCAGCCAGTAGTGCGTTGGGCCTGTCGTCCACCATTCGTCGCTCTGTGCTCGCCTGCATCACCGCTGTCTCTCTCCGACTCCCAATTGTCTCTCTCGCCGTCTCCCTACTCTCCTTTCTCTTTTGTTCGGCTGAAAGGCCGAAGGCCAATGAAGGCCCTTCTTTTAATTCCCCCATCTGAGCCAACATAGCTTGAATCTGTTCAGCTTTGCTTCCCCTCTTCAATTTACTCTTCCCATTTTAACCTTAATTAATTAATATAAAAAAAAAAAGAAACATATGTTTGTAACTCTCGACCTAAATCCAAATATCATTAAAAGATTATTAGATGTCCAATTTAAATTTCTTAATTCCATTTCCCAAATGGATTTCTATCAATTAAACCCCCAATAATTTCTCTTAAATTATAACCTAACGGTTACGTTCTTGGTAATACCCTGATAAATCCAAATATCTCTAATTAATTTCTGATTATTAATAATAAATTCCAATATAAAATTCAGGGTATTACATTCCTCCCTCCTTATATAAATTTCTTCCTCAAAATTTGCCTAGCGTAGTACTCTCTCAAATGCTAATTACGCATCAAGTCTCTTCTTAGCCATCTCCTCTTCCTGATAGCTCATCCAACTATTGCTACTGGTTCATCTTGACTACATTCAAATGCGCCTTTTCGTACCAAAAGTCGACCAACTCCTCGTATTCACTCACCACACTTTTGTTGCGTAACTCTGATTACCTCAATTCCAAGGGAAGAAATGCCCTATTAACAGCCATTCCTCAACATCAAGAGCAAAATGAAAACTTTCTTATCTCCAAATATCACTTTAATCTGACAATTATTCCACTGTTACCATTCAAATCTTTAATCTGCAACATTTTTCTCTTAAATTTGATGTCCCACATCAAATTTTCCACTTATTCCAAAGTGATTCAACACCATGGGAGAGTCTCATCGAACTTCTTACCGCTATTAGACTAATAACTTGACGTTGAACTCACCTCTCCTTCACCGTTCTTCTCTTCAAGTCCCTTACATTTTGTGATTTAAGGCTTAGTACTTATATTTTCCTCTCTCTCACCTACGACTACAACATGCTCAAACATGCTCTCCACCATGAAATCCACCTATTCAAGCTTTCCCGAGTTACGAGCTACACCGCTCCATGGTAAAGTCAGACGCATTTCGTCTTGCTTCTCTTTTTGTATCTGTACTCATTTCCTATCTGGGTTCAGCTCCTGTTCCTGTTTCCGTTCTTGTTTCCGTTCCTGTTTCTGTCTCCGTTCCCGTTCCCATTTCCTGTGTTCCCGTTCCCGTTTCTGTTCTTGTTCCCGTTTTCATTTTCGTTCTCGTTTCCGTTTCCGTATCCATTCCCATAAATTACTCTGGAAACTTCGTTTATGTTCCCCTTTCTGTCTCCATTTCTGTTTCTGTTTCCGTCTCTGTTTCTATTTCAGTTTCAGTTTCTGTCTCCGTTTCCGCCTCTATATCCGTCTTCGTTTCCATCTTTGTATCCATCTCCATTTCTGTTTCCATTGATGTTCCAGTTTTTTTTGCTCCTGTCTTTGTTTCTGTACTCGTTCCAAGAGAAGCTCAACCGATTGAATCTGCTTTACCGTATAGTTGTGCAGTTACGTACTTGGTCACCTTGATTGAATTCGGACTGAGATGGAGGACATAATCCAAGTCTGACATAAATCTTACTATTTCAATACTTAATCCACATTCGAATATTAATCTGATACTTAATCCAAGTCCCACTGACGGACATGAAGTATCTAAAGTTGGAAACCGCCATCAAGTCCAAGTTGGTCACGCTACTAGACTAAACCTTGAATCTCTCGTCTTTGTAGGAAACATAGCCTAGCGCATTCTCAGTCAACTTCCCTTCAACACCCTTCTCGCCCTTGAAGGAATTCTAACTTACGTAGGAACTCACCTTCACCCAAAATCCAACAGGTTCCTTTTTCGACTACCTTCCATAAGAGGCCAAACCTTATTCTCTTAAATTCTTTTTGAAAGATTAACTCCAAGTGGGCAACTACTTGGCTTAATCCTTAATGATGTTTTTATTATTATTATTATTTTTTTAATATGTCCTCTATCTACTCCGTTGTGACCTAGGCGACCTCGTTTACTTATTTAGTTGTTCTAATTCCGCTTGGGATTCTCTTTTCACTCATTTTCCAAAAATTCTGGCAAACTCTCCCTTGTTTTTAGACTCTCCCAAAGCTATAAATCCTGTAGAAAAACCCAAATAGTTCCAGTATATCCATCATCCATTCATCCAAATTTCAAAATCCAAAATTCTAATTCCAAAATATAACATCCAAAGATATCGATTACATTCACCAACCTACAATCCCAGTTACAAATGAAATACTTACCGCGTCTCTATAGTCCGCTAGTCCACAAGTCCACTAATTCCTACAAGTTATCTCCTAGCAATTCATCCATCAATTTAGACTTAGAAATCATGTATTAGTAACGCATTAGGAAGTATACTTACAGCGATGAAGGATTTTCCACGTTGAGGCTCGTGCTGGCAGACAGGCTTCTTTACTGAGGGGTCATAGGGGATGGAATCTGCCCTCCAACTCCCTTTTTTGTCCCCTTTCGATGTATCCTGCCTTCAAGGTTCCTCCCCTTCTAGCGTATCCCACCTTCAGAGTTTCTTCCCTTCTGGCGTATCCTGCCGGAGGGTTTCTTCGGTGTTGGGCGTATCCCGCCCATCCCGAACATTCTTTTCTTAGCATTTGTCCCCTTCCTGTGGCATACCACCTTCCAGGGTCCTCCCCTTCCGGCGTATCACGCCTTCAGGTTTTTTTCCTTTCCGGCGTATCCCACCGGGAGGGTTTCTTACGTGATGGGCATATCTCGCCCATCCCGAACATTCTTTTTAGCATTTTTCTCACTCATGCATGTGGGTATCATCCTGAGGGGGTACCCCCTACTAGGTTTCTATTAACATGAAGCATAATGCATTATAACGTACATTAACAGAAATTGAATTGTGCAATGAAGTATTAAAATTAAAGGCGCATATAAAAGAATGATAGCAACAACTAAACGAGCACACAAAGATAAGTAATAACAATGAAACACCCAATAAAGTATATTATATGGAGTAAGCAATTATAGAACTAATTAAATATCGGGGAACATGCTCGGATATGTAAGTCACAATAATAAAGGAAATATAACGGATAACAAGCGACGTGCATATTAAAGTAAGGCATAAATTAATTAACATGCTCAAGGAAGAATTATAATTACCATCTAGTTAATTGTCCCAATTAATTTACAAGCTCAACGATTGATTTCATACTCTTATTCTACTTAACTAATCATGCTTCGATTTAGTGTCAGGTACTCATGCTGTACGCATAATTTACATGCTTTATTGTCAATAACATGCTCAATTAAATACTAGCAATTAAACATGTTGGAATAAACAATTAAACATGCTCTCTAGATGATTAAATATACCGAAATAAATTGGCATGCTCAAGAAGTGAATAGCAAATATTTATTATTTAGGTAATTTGATTAACATGCTCGATTTCTAATTAAGTTAATTAATCTAATTAGATTATCATACTCAAATTAACTAATTTAGTTACGCTAATTAACATAGTCATACATCAGTAGGTAACATTTAAACATGTTGGACCTAGCTAAGCTAACATGCTGGGTTTAATTAAACATAGGGTAAATGACAAATCAACCATTGTGGTTTGTGGTCAATGACAAGTCAACCACTATGCTTTTTTTTTTAACAACTTAACCGCTGATGTATGGGAAAATGACAAACCCAACATCGCGGTCACGTTCTCCGTTAACAAGTTGACCTCAGACACGCGATGTCTTGAGACTGCAAAGACACCGCGACTCGGTGGCTTCCTAGACGCCGCTAATACGCATTTTCTGCAAACAATTCAACTATCATTTGCAGTGTATTGAGCCAAGATGAAAAATGTAGGCACTTAAGAGAGAACAGTATCGCGGTGTTCATCGGCGTCTGAGAAGAAAGACACTGTGGCGTCTAGAAAGAGAGAGGCCCAAATCTCAAGACACCGTAGTTTCTTGCGATGTCTTGATCAATACACCACAATTTTTGCGGTGTCTTGATGCAAGACACCGCAATTTGTGCGGTGTTTTGATGCAAGACACCGCAAAAAGCGGGGTCTTGCATCTTACGGTGTCTTGATGCAAGACACCACACTTTTTGCGGTGTGTTGGTGCAAGACACCTCACTTTTTGCGGTGTCTTGGTGCAAGACACCGCACATTTTGCGTTGTCTTGGTGCAAGACACCGCACATTTTGCGGTGTCTTGGTGCAAGACACCGCAATTTTTACGGTGTCTTGCTGAGGTGTCTTGGTGCAAGACAAGTCACTTTTTGCATCAAGACACCGCAAAAAAGTGCAGTGTCTTGCAACAGGACACCGCAAAAATTTCGTTGTCTTGAACCAAGACACTACAAAAAGTACTGTGAGTTGAACCAAGACACCGTAAAAAGTGCGGTGTCTTGTTTTTGCACTGTCCTATTGCAAGACACCGCAAAAAGTGCAGTGTCTTGCAACAAGACACCGTAACAAGTGCGGTGTCTTGCATCAAGACATCGCAAGATGCAAGACACCATAAGAAACTGCGGTGTCTTGAGATTTGGGTGTCTTTCTTTCCAAACGCCACAATGTCTTTCTTCTTTGATGCCGTTGAACACCGCGATACTGTTCTCTCTTAAGTGCCAGCGTTTTTGACTCATCGATAAGATGACCAAGTTGGTAAAAAATTTGTGATGATCTATATTTACACATACAGACCAACACTTGGACGATACCCCTTTATGAGTACCCAAAGGGGTATTCAACCTCAGTGGAGCTTCCATTTCCTCTCCTGATAGACCCAAGGCAAATGCAAAAATGAATCGAACAACAATAGTGTAAAAGAGTGAGAATAAGAATAATACCATCGACAACGCCCTGATCCTTTTGTCCATAGTGGTACTTAGCTCCACCGACTACATGAGCTTGTCCTGCTGCCTTTTCCTTGCCCTTGTGACCTCTACCATGGCCACCCCTAGACAAAATAGGGCCATCTCCACTATTCTAGAAAGAGTGCCATCTATAACCAGCAGATCCCTGCTACGGGTAAGGATTAGACCCTTAGCTCTATGGATACCAGTCGATCCTTGAAAATCAGGAATGTTTGTCTAATATTGCAGATAGTACTATTGGCGGAGCCTTGATTGCTCATGGTGCGTGTAAAGCTGGTGCCCTTGGAACTGCTAGAAAATAGAACCACCAGATCCATGCCCACCTCCAAGCATAAGCCAAGTTGTACTACTCTGAGAGAATTAGAAAGATTGCCACAGTGGTTACTACTACTGATTCTCAAAACATTTCCTCTAGATATGTCTATGCTACCCACACCTGTGGTAAGTGTAAGAGTTGAATTGGCCAATGCTCGATGATTCCGCTACTAATACTAATGGTCTGGCCCTGCTGGATCCTTGTCCTTGAGACTTGCCTTGTTTTTTCTTTGTGGCTTTTTTCTCCTCTTTCTTGGTTTGCTTTTCCTTATAGCTGCCATAGCTAGTGTCATATACTTGCTCCATCCTCTGAGTGGTTTCTAAAACTTCCAATAGGGAATTATACTACATATGGTCTACCCCCTGCTGCAACCTCCATCTCAGGCCATGTTAGAACTTAATGATTTGCCCTCTCACAAAAACTTCATCGAAATAAAGAAAAAGCTCCAAAAATTTATCGTACTTCTCCATTACGGTATTTGAATCCTGGGTCAACTAATTGAATGCCCTCATCAATGAGTCCTGATTGGATTTTTTGCTATATTGGTCTTTGAACACCTCAAAAAAGTATTTCCACTCAATCGATTGAGCCTTAATGTTTGCCTTCACTATTTTCCACTAAATGCAGGCCAATTTCCTCAGATAATGAGCTGCAATCCAAACCTGATATTTCTTGGGCACTTGAAATTCATCTTCATCTCCTGTAGGCAATTGAGCCACTATAAGATTTGCACTACCCTCGAACACAAATGGATTTATGTAGGCAAACTTTCAGAAATAAGCTATCCCAATTATGCTAGGATTTTGTATCGTACTACTGCTTGAAATATTTCATAGTGGTTCCATCATAGTTGTGATAGGCTCCACAATGTCATCTTGGGCTTGGCTGCAAGGATTTCCTCTAAGCGGAATTCTTGTATCTTTTACGAAAGAACTTCTCTTTGTAAGAAGATTTCTTAAGCATAGTCAACATCGTCCAAATTCTTCATTGTTAAATTTCTCAAGCAATCACTATTTGGAGTTTGTACAACCTTAAACTCTCATACCAAAAATTTCTGTTACGACCAAGAGGCGGGCCTAACAGAAACACTGGGCGAAATAACCCGGTCCTCAGAGAGGACCTGACCACCTAGCCCAGGGGTAAGTTGTAATACCCATCGATTATGTGAAATGTGGTACTTATACAAGGCGTATTCTAAACTTTAAGTTGTTTTATAATTGAAGATCATGGAATTATTGGTAAATTAGTGATAATGGAGAAATGTAATTAGTTATATGTTGAAGGAATTAACAAAATTGTAGAATATAAGGAATTGATGTGTGGCGGTCGATCCTACAATGTGTGGTTGATCACTTTCATAGTTGAAATGTTACAGAGAGTAGCAAAATTGGAAACGGTCGATTGGCTAAAGGGGTGTGATCGACCATTTCCAAAGGAAAAATATTACAGATTGTGTAAAATCTGACAGCGGTCAATTGTCTACTAAGGGCGTGATCGACTGGTAATTATCAAAAGTCTGATTTACAGTTGATCGTTAAGGAACTGTGGTCAATTGTGGCCATGAAAAATATAATTCTAAAGAATTCACGGTCGATCACAGTAAGGAAGTCATCTATAATATCCCAACTTTTCCTTGAGCTGAAGGCATAGCTTACGGGTTAACTTTAGGGATATTAGGAACTAAGTTGGACATGTAAAGATATTGGTCAAGGGAAACATAATTGGAATAAGTGAGTTATGATACCATGTTAGGTTCATAGTTAGATTATGAGAAGGATTGCAGTCAATTGGAGATAGTTAAAGTTATATTGTGCGATATCAATTGGATTAATCGTCAGTGGAAATAATAAGAGGGAATATATTTGGACATATGTGGATATTGTAAGGGATGAGAGCTAGTTAATAATAAGATTAAAGATATAGAATTTATTGTAGTTAACTTGGGTAATTTAAGACATTAGTCAAGTGAAACATATTTGAGAATCTAAGTTTGAATAGTTTGAAAGAGTGATTTATAAAGGATATGGTTATATATATAGTTGAAGATTAATGACAATATATATATATATATATATATGTGTGTGTGTGTGTGTGTGTGTGTGTGTGTGTGTGTGTGTGTGTGTATTAGAATATGTATATTGGAGAAGAGAATGGGGGATGATTGTTTGGAAGTGTGGTTGATCATGGTGGTTGATCGAGATCAACTGGTGTGATGAACTTGCAAGCAAGAAAATGGCTATGGATTATGGGTATTGAAGGAGTGGTTGATCATGGTGGTTGATCGAGATCAACCGGTGTGATCATCATGTAAATAAAAACATTGGGTGTTGAGAAGTGAGGTTGATCTAATTACTTGTATTTATATGAGATTAATATAATCATATATTCATGCATAGGAATAACGTGAATAAATTTTGAAGGAATGAACTCCGGTCGATCGTTACGAAAATTCAGCATGGAGTGATCGATCGGTGGTATCGATTGGAGTGAAAATTGTTAATTTCTGATTGAAAATGCTATGACTGTTAATGGTGGTCGATTGCCTTAATGGTGATCAACCGGCGTCGTCAACCGCCACTTATGATGAATATTCTGGAGAAGTTTTAAAAGACGATAGATGAAGCGAAGTGTCATCTGAACAGCTGGGAATTGTATGAGACGTGGTTAAATGAGTCTAAGTTGAGGAGACTTACATTTTATACGATGGAACATCAAAAGAATGGCGTTGAATGCATCTGGACATCGACGAGATTACTGTTCATTCATGAAGCTTAGGTCTCTCGGCCTTCTATCTTCACAATGGAAGGATGCTGATGAGTCTGTATTTGATGAAGAGAGTGGCAAGGTGGGTTCACAAAAAGGAGAAAAATGTCGTTGCTCTGCAAAAATATTATCAGGAAGCTTTGAGTGCCGAGAGTTGTGAGGTTTGTGAATGTGTGTATGTTTTAAAAGAAAGTAGCAGAGAGTGAAATCGTGAGTGTGTGATGTAGTTCCGTGAAGTTCTTGACAAGTTTAAAGAGAGTGAGAAGCCGTCCGTAGGAGTGGTTTTTTGGGTGTACGAATTTCCTGTGTTGCGAGGCTTTCGGTAAGCAAATGTTGCTTTTGTTAATCTTCATGGTTCTGTCATAGTTATGAGATAGGGTTTGGCTTCTACTAATATAGTGTACGATTGGATGACTTATTTTATGTATATAAATGGAGTTGGATGATTAGCATTGGTTTATGTACTCCATGTGTTAGAAGATTTGATATTTATGGGAATATATGATTATTGGTGTAGGTTGTTAGTGGTATCATGTGAACTATATTGTCATGAATAAGTTGAATTATTGGAAATATTAGTAGTAATATTATTTAAGACATGATGGAAAAGTAATGGATTTTATTATGTGAGATTTTGGAGAAAATAATTATTGGATTAAGGTTATTTTATTGTATGGAAACGTATGATGTTTGCTTGCATATTTATTATATTTAAATTTAGTTCCTTAGATAGGATGGTTCATAATTTTATGATACAATTAAGGAACACGTAGGATGGTTTGTGCACGACAACATTACGACTTGAAATACTAAAGTACACGAAAATAGAATATACGTAAACAGTCGTGGACTAGTTATGTACTCCTGGATCATATATCAAGTAAATGACTGTGAACCGGTTAGATACGCCCGATACAAATATGAAGTAAACAACTGTGGATCGGTTAGATACGCCTGACACAGATATCAAGTAAACGATTGTGGACTGATTTCATAGACCTGGCACAGAAGTCAACTGCGGTCTGGTTTGATATGCCTGACACAGATGTTTATATGGTCTGGTTTAATACGCCTAACATATCAACATTACACAGATGTTTATATGGTTCGGTTTGATACACCTGACATATAAGAAAAATGAAACAACGATAAAAGACATGAACAGTAAAAGAGAATCGAAATAGAAAACCTTATGTAATATTATAGAAATTGTTTGTGAATTCTATGTTTTACATTTATATCACATAATGAGCGTTAGGCTCATAGTTAAGTCCCGTTGATGTAGGTAAGGAGCAGATGAATGGATAAAGCTGTTGACGGACATAGTGATGGAGTGTTGCTGTGTGGATGTTTGTGTTGTTGACGACATTGACTTGTAGTTATGGTTCACGGGAAGGAATAAATGTTTTAAAAAGGGCTTTTAAGTATTTTATAATTTTAAATAAATGTTTTAAGATAATGTTTTAGATTGCTTATTTAAAAAAATGAGTTTATGACATTGAAAATATAAAAGACTCCCACTATGTGTTTTATATGTAAGACTTTCGTTGTATGTTTATGACTCTAGTGTTTATTTACGCAACGGTTCTTCAATGGTTTTAAAGAAAAAAAAATTTTATATGGAAAAAGTTACGGGATGTTACAAATGGAATCAGAGCATAACTGGGTCAAAATCGTTTCTATAGACTACCAACAGTGCAAACTCAACACGAGAATGTTTTATCAATTGTAAGTATTAAGTACAGTGCTATATTAGGAATAGTGTTTTAATTCCTATAATTAAATTGTAGGCAATAAAGATGGTGAAAGGAAGAATAGGCCGTGCCAGTAGAAATTATGTTGGACGAGAAGAAACTGTTGGTCACAGTGATGATGTACCCGTTATTTTAGAGAATAACAACCGGCCAATAACGTTGAAGGAAACAATGTACCAAATGATATGGAGAATAATGTACCTGTTAATCATGTTGGAATGAATGAACCTGTTGGTAGGGAAAATAATGATGAATCTACTAACCAAAGAATTAAAGAACCTACTGGCGAAGGAGTTGAAGAGAGTCAGACTGTGCAAGGAGATATGATAAATCGCTTTGCTGGTATGATGGAACGTCAGTTTCACTATATGGAACGTCTTAAGGAAAGGGAGGAGAATGGAAATGCTCTCCCATGGGTGACACGTGAGGAAGCTGGATGGGAAAAGTTTAGAAAATTAAAGCCACCAAACTTAGACGGGAAAGTATCGGATCCATTCCTTGCTGAAGAATGGGTTAGATCTCTAGAGAAGAAGTTCGAGTACGCAAGAATTAATGAAACGCAGAAGGTTTCATGTGCTGCCTACCTTTTGGTTCATGATGCATGGTATTGGTGGGACACTATTAAGGCAACTCCAGACATAAGAGAAATGAATTGGACAAAATTTAAGGAGATTTTTTGTGAAAAGTACTTCAACCGAATAGTCAGGACACAGAAGTTGTTTAAATTTGTGAGTCTCTGCCAGACTACGACTGTTGCTGACTACATATGGAAGTTCGAGGCTATTTCTCGGTTTGCTAATCATCTGGTGGCAACCAATGATCTTAAGGTTTACCAGTTCGTTCATGGATTAAAAACTTAAATTTATCGTGGAATAAAGATATATGGTATTGAGGATGTGCCATATCTTGCGATTGTTACAAAAGCATTGGAAATCGAGGAAGCTGAGATGCAAGTAATGAAGCAAAGAGAAATGAATCAAAAGCTTAAAAGGGATAATAAAACTAAATCACCTATTTATCAGCAGATAATTGATAAAGGAGCGAAGCAGGTACTTGATAATGAAAATAAACCTGTGAGTAATAAGCGTACGCGGAATGAAATAGATACTATTTTTGTTAGAAATTCTGAAGAAGGACTGTACCCTAAGTGTAATAAGAAAAATTTTGGTGAATGTAGAGCTAGTATTTGACTGTGCTTTAAGTGTGGAAAGCAAGGACATCGGGTTAAGAACTGCACGTTATTGGTCAAGGAGAAAGGATTGGTTGAACCGCATGTATTTTTGATGAATGGAGATCAAGATGAGTAACCATTTACGTCTAGGCCAGGTACCTTACAATTCAATAAAATTTAGAATGTCGTTATGTATCCTTGTTTGGTATCTAGCTTCACTTATGTGTCAAGTATAGTTAAGAAAGAATACAAGTAAAATACGTATTAGATTGACATATATAAGGAGGGAGAGTTGTAATATTTTGCCTTTGAGCTGAATGAATAGCTTACGTGTTAATTTTATGGATATTACGAACTAAGTTGGACATGTAAAGATATTGGTCAAGGGAAATGTAATTGGAATAAGTGAGTTATGATACCCCGTTAAGTTCATAGTTAGATTATGAGAAGGATTGAAGTCAATTGGAGATACTTAACCTTATATTGGGCGATATCAATTGGATTAATCGTCAGTGGAAATAGTAAGAGGAAATATATTTGAACATATGTGGATATTGTAAGGGATGAGAGCCAGTTAATAATAAGGATGAAGATATAGAATTTATTGGTGTTAACTTAGGTAATTTAAGACATTAGTCTGGTGAAACATATTTGGAAATCTAAGTTTGATTAGTTTGGAAGAGTGATTTATTAAGGATATGGTTATATATACATATATATATATATATATGTGTGTATATATAGGTGAAGAAGTATATGTATATATAGATTAATGAGAATATATATATTAGAATATGTATATTGAAGAAGAGAATGACGGCTGCTTGTTTGGAATTGTGGTTGAGCATGGTGGTTGATCGAGATCAACCGGTGTGATCAAACTGCAAGCAAGAAAATGGCTATGGATTATGGGTATTGAAGAAGTGGTTGATCATTTTCGGTTGATCGAGATCAACCGGTGTGATCATCCTGTAAATAAAAAGATTGGGTGTTTAGAAGTGCGGTTGATCTAATCACTTGTATTTATATGAAATGAATATAATAATATATTCATGCATTGGAATAACGAGAATAAATTTTGAAGGAATGAACTCCGGCCGATCATTGCGGAAGTTCGGCATGGAGTGATCAACCGGTGGTATCGACCGGAGTGAAAATGGGTAATTTCTTAATGAAAATGCTGCGGCCGTTTATGGCGGTCGATTTCCTTGATGGTGATCAACTGGCATGATCGACCGCCATGTATGATGAATATTCTAGAGAAGTTTTAAACGACAATAGACGAAGCAAAGCGTCTTCTGAACGGCTGGGAATTGTAAAAGATGTTGTTAAATGAGTCTAAGCTGAGGAGACTAACATTTTATACGATAGAACATCAAAGGAATGGCGTTAAACGCGTCTGGACATCGACGAGGTTACTGAGCATTAATGAAGCTTAGGTCTCTTGGCCTTCTGTCTTCACAATGGCGTTGCTCTGCCAAAATATTGTGAGGAAGCTTTGATTGCCGAGAGTTATGACGTTTGTGAATGTGTGTTTATTTGAGAAGCAAGTAGCAGAGAGTGAAACTGTGAGTGTGTCATGTAGTTTTGTGAAGTTCTGGAAAAGTTTAAAGAGAGTGAGAAGTTGTCCTAGGAGTGGTATTCTGGGGTACGAATTTCCTATGTTGTGAGGCTTCTGGTAAGCAAATCTTGCTTTTGTTAATCTTCATGGTTCTGTCATCGTTATGAGACAGGGTTTGGGTACTGCTAATATAGTGTACCATTGGAAGAATTATTTTATGTATATAAATGGAGTTGGATGATTAGCATTGGTTTATGTACTCCATGTGTTAGAATATTTAATATTCATGGGAATATATGATTATTTGTTTATGTTGTTAGTGGTATCTTGTGAAGTATATTGGCATGAATAAGTTGAATTATTGGAAATATTAGTGGGAATGTCAGTTAAGATTAGATGTGAAAGTAATGAGTTTTATTATGTGAGATTTTGAGAAAATAATTATTGGATTAAGGATTGTCATTGTTGGATAAAGTGATTGTTGGAAGATAATGTTCTTTTATAGTTTGGACATAATAGTAGGTATCCATTATGGGTATATGAGCATGTTAGTTGAAGTTAGGAGATTTTATTATTAGAAATTAATTATTGATACTATATGTGTTAATAATGGATAAGTTTTGTGAAGGAAACTTAAAGTGTTAAACCCATTAAAGCTAATGATTTCAGGTACGTGTTATTGCATATGTTTTGTCCTAAAGGACCTACAACTCGGTAAATTAGGATTTTGTTTGATGTTTGTTTTAAATGCATAAGTTATGTTATTGTATGGAAACGTATGATATTTGCTTGCATGTTTATTAGATTTAAGTTCAGTTCTTTAGATAAGGCAGATCACATTTTAAGGATACGTTTAAGGAACACGTAGGATGGTATGTCCACGACAACATTTAGACTTGAAATACTAAAGTACATGAAAACAGAATATACGTAAACAACTGTGGATCGGTTAGATATGCCCGATATAGTTACCAAGTAAACGATTGTGGGCCAGTTAGATACGCTCAGCACAAATATCAAGTAAATGACTGTAGACCAGTTAGATACTCCAGGCACATATATCAAGTAAACAATTGTGGACAAGTTTGATACGCCCGGCACAGAAGTCAACGGTGGTCCAGTTGGATATGCCTGGCATAGATGTTTATATGGTCTAGTTTGATATGCCCGACATATAAACAGTAAACAGATGTTTATATGGTCCGGTTTGATACACCCGACATATGAGCAAAATGAAATAATGATAAAAGACATGAACAGTAAAAGAGAAATGAGATAGAAAACCTTAAGCTCATAGTTATACATTTATATCACGTACTGAGCGTTAAGCTCATAGTTAAGTTGTAAAAGCCGTGAAATTTTTAATGATAAATTCCACGTGTAAATCTTTGGCGTTGAAAATTGGTCATAGTGTTGAAGGAGTTGACTTAGTTTTCGTGTAGCGACAACGTAGGCAAATTTGGTTGTTGTCAAAGTCCACGTATGCCAAATGGGTCAATTGGTCAAAGTCGGTGAAATCAGAATTTTTCAAACAACAATCCAATTAAGGAACGAAGTTGGACAGTTAAATTGGAACTATAACATTATTAGATGATGTTATGATTAAGTTGAGAATTGGAGCAAACTATATGAAATGGGTATAGATATAATTTGTAATATACATTTAATTATTTTAATGGGAAAAGAAATTTAGAAAATTATTGGATAAAGAAATAAATGAGTGGAATAAGTGAAAAATGGGTATGAAAGGTTGAAAAAAATGAAGAGGGAGAATTGGGTGGAAAAATCCCAGTTGCAAAAAAAAAAAAAATTAAATAAATTGAAGAAAACAGGGGAGAGAGTTAAGGTTTCTCTCCTCCCCCTTTTTTGATGTCTTCATCGGCCGAGAAGAGGAGAGGAAAGAGAGAGAGAGAGAGAGAGAGAGGAGGAAGAAGTGGCTTCCGACCGACGAACCGGCAACAACTCCGGCAGCTCGACGAAGAGACGAGTCTGGTTGACAATGAAGCTGCTTCTCCGGCGGTCTTCGACGACGTGAGGCGCGGCAACGGACAGCTCTCCTCCGACGTCCGACCGTGCGACGTCGGCCGAGGGTTAACGGTCGATTTTCTGAGCAGGCGAAGGACAGACTTCCGATCCTGAGAGACACCGGCGACAGAACAGCTCAACCCGAGCGTATTCCTTCGATTTTGGCGAGTAGCGATCTCTGATCCGCGAGGACAGCACCGAGACCAAGCCGTTTTTCGTTTCCAACGTCGAACTCCGATCTGTTCGGTGGGTGAGATATTTCAATCCGAGTTTTACTCCAATGTTAAGTTCGTTTTTGAGAGGTTATTGGTTGATCTATGTTGTGGGTTGACAGTGGACGAATCAAAGGATTCCAGGGGGGACAACCTCCGGCGACGGCATCTTTGGATCCGATTCCGGCGAAAATAGAACCCTCAGTTCTGTTTTGATCTATTGGGTGAGATACATATTTATTCTGAATTTGCTATTGAATGTGAATTTGTTCTTATTAAGAGTGATTCGTGGTTTTAGTTGGATTTCTTGTTGCCATTTAGGATTGAGTTCAATGTTGGAATTTATTTGGTATCTGAATGATTTTGTTTGGTTTTTGGATTGAGGGATGGATTCCTTAATATGGCTTGGTTCTGTTTAATCCTGATAATAAATGGGTTGAGTTCTGTAAAGATTGATCTTCAAATTATGTTGGATTTTGCATAGACTGCTCTGCTTGGAACGTAGCTGTATTGTCTATGCCCACATATAGTTGTTGGATCTGATTTTTGTTGTGAGATATTGGTATCTATTTTGTTGAAAAGGACGGTGATTTAAGCTTCCCGTTGGGATTAGATTAAATTTAGATCATGGATAAATTCTAAGTAATTGTTGTAAGATTATATGCTAACCGGTTCATTGTTAGGTGTGATAATCTAAGCTTAAAGTTTTAGAAATGGGTTGGAGACGCAATGTGTTATTGTTCAAGTTTCTTCATTTGTGGACTTGAGGATTCTATATAATTGTTTGCTATATGGAATAATGGATGTCAATTGTAGATGGAGATTTAAATTGGAGATGGATATTAATCATGATTGTTGTGCAAGAATAAATTGAGTTAAGGTTTAAGAGTTGTTTGAAAGAGACATTGTTAGTATCAAGTGATAAAGTTTAAAAGTTTCTTTGGGGATTTTAGATGAGTTGTTACACGTTGGTTGAGCTCCAAATTCTCGATGTAGAACCCTCCGTTTGTTCTCTAGGATTATTTATGGATTTTCGCATTTATGCCATTGTTAGGTTTTGAGGACTTTGGCAAGTGTGCTACCATTCCTGAGGAGACAGTTGCTCCGCTTAATAGGAAGGAACACCGAAAAGGTTGGGATTTCTATACCTTTTGCGTTACATTGCATCCTATCCCGTTTTCAAAATTAATTATTTTGTGGAATACCACACTTGAAAAATGACGGGGACTGTTCGACAGCACGTTCGTTTTTATTAGTAGTATGTTTTCCACGGTTACTTTTGTACATGGTTTGAAATTTTCTGTGTAGATGTTGTGGGTTGGATTAGCCATCCCCTTTGATACCTTCTGCTGCGTGAAGGTTGATTGTTTGACGTGTAATAACTGATCGGGGCATTAGTGACGTGTCCTTAGGTCGAAAGCCCTGAAAGTCGTAAACAGTATGGGAGGTTGATGACGCCTCCTAGGGTCGAAAGCCCCTAAACCAGGCAAGGGTTTTTGTCACACGGATCAGACAGTTGTCAGTCGCTGAGACTTATTTTAACCTAAGTACCAACTCCATCTGACGGGTGGACGGCCGAGTTTACTCGTCGGCAACCCTCATTCATTTTGGAGCCTCTAGGTATCTTAGCTATTAAATAAGTCGACATATAGTGAGCAACCATATCCGTTTTATTTTATTATACGATTATACGAGTTGTGTCGAGCAGCCAGGTGCGCCGGCAACTCAGGTGACGTACGGAATCTTCGGATCTTTGTCATTATTCCTGCCTCATAATGTGTTGTCATCGATGGGTGACCACCTCTTCTCTGTTGTGTGGCGGGTGAGTCCATGAGTGACCACCCATTTTTACTGATAACGTTTTCAAGTTAGAAAACGATGATTGCCTTTTTTATGAGGTATAGCTGTCTATGTATAAGGCAGGTTTGAAATAAAAGCCTCATAGATGGCCCATGGGTCGGTTTGATAAAATAGTGACAAGTTTTGAAGCGATTTAAAAATCCATGTACGGTTAAATGAGACATATAACCTTGTTTTTGAAAAATATAGAAAAACCAGTTTTGCATGAGGTGGATCTAGTATAGCCATACCTTACTGAGTTAGTCACTCACCCCAAACGACTCCTCCCCAAAACAACAGGTAAAGGCAAGAGTAGCTGAGGATCAGGAGCTGAAGTGTTTCCTTATTTCTACTTGAGTGACTTATTGCTTTTGATTAGAACATTAATATTTCAATTTGGGCTTGTAAACCTTGAACACAGTTTGTTTTGGATTTGTTGCACAGTATTTGGATTTCATTTAAGTTTATGTACCGTTATTTTCCCGTGATCATTACTCGGACCTAGACCCATATCTTTTGGGCTTAACTAAATATTTATATGTCTTCCGCTAAAACACACGCTTTGGGCTGGGTGATTGGGTCCTCTACGATGATCGGGTCGCCTGACCCGGCGGTTCTGTCAGGCCCGTCTTCGAGTCGTGACATAAGTCCTATTGATGTAGGTAAGGAGTAGATGAATTGAGAAAGTTGTTGATGGACGTAGCTGATGGAGTGTTGTTGTGTGGATGTTTGTGCTTTTGGTGACATTGACCTGTGATTATAGCTCACAGGAACGAATAAATGTTTTAAAAAGATCTTTTAAGTATTTTATGATTTTAAATAAATTTTTTAAAATAATGTTTTGAGTTGCATATTTAAACAATAGATTTATGGTATTGAAAATGTAAAGGACTTCCGCTGTGTGTTTTATATGTAAGACTTCCGCTGTATGTTTATGACTCTGGTGTTTATTTACGCAATGATTTTTCAATGGTTTTAAAGAAAAGAAAAATTTTGTACAGAAAAGGGTATAGGATGTTACATGATCAACCCGAACACAGACAGTCAACTAGAAAATGAATAACCAGCATTTGGAAATTCAAGGGGGTATCTGGAAACTAATTAGTTGTGCCTCCTCGACTTTCTCTTAGAGTTATAGAGCATATACGGGGAAAGTCTAGGTAGAAAATGAAAATGAAAACCTATTAGTCTTGCGAAGTTCTTCTTGGGCTTCTGCGTTCTTCTTCTGGTTTTCTGAGTTGCTGTGTGCTGAGAGAGAAGAATTTCTACAGGATAGGCTTCATCAAGAAAGGTTATTGATAATATGGGTAAGAGATTCGCATATGTTTTGCCAGGGGTGGTCTACATCACAATAATAGGATTGGTTTGTGTTTGCTTCATGATGGATATGCATGATAAATTAGTTTTGCCATGTCTATAGTTATTGCTTCGCTGAGAGTTTGCTAGTGGAAATGTTAAACTTATAATACTACTCTTTTTATGTTAACAGAAAGAAAAAGAATAGTTTAGAAATAGGATTCTGTTGTGGATTGTGTTCCCTGTTTGTTGATTGAATATTGAATAAATATTTTGTTGTTGGCTGGTGTTCTTGGGAGTTATGTTGGATAGATTTCTGTTGATTTTCCTTGCTGCGGCATATTATGGTTCTAACAATGTTTTGAATACTATCCTAATTGGTAATAATGTGTTGAAAATAATTACTGCTGTACTAATAGGAAATGTTAAGGATGTTCAATGCTTTGTTAATTAGGTTCCTTGTTTTGTTTAAGATATTATAGCATGTTGATCTGTTGGAAACATAGCATATGTGTTATTGCTTTGTGAATAGTTAATTTACATCATGTGGTAGAAAGACTTAAAATGACTTGTTGTTTCATGTTTCATTGGACTGTGCATAATTTGTATTGTTTCTCAATGTGTGATACAAACTGTTGACTATGTGAATTGTATACATGGCATGCATCATGAATAGGAATGTTAGAAATAGATAGGCAGTTGCATGCATTGCATTTAAAGGAAATAAATGGAATAAATGTAAATGGCATGTAGGGCGTTAGGAAATTGATGACAGTCCTAGGTTTTACACCCCTAACAGATACAACTCGTTCCACATATGAATGGAGTGACTGTTACACCCAGTATGGACTATAAGGTTCATCTCTTCTTTCATACCAGAAATCCCCAATGTTGGACTGATAAAGTGAAACGTATACTGAAATGACACAAGGGATAGGTTCCTTTATGAGATAGACTGCATGACTGCATAATCATACATGAGCATTGCATTTCATTACATCTCTTACTGGGCATTAGACTCATTATCTCTCTTGTGATATAGGTGATGACTATGAAACTAGTGATGTGCACATGGAGGAAGAATATTGTGATAGGTGCTTACGTTACTCGGCGTGAATTGACCTTGGGGGTTATGACTCATGAATAGAATAAAGTGTATTTAATTGTTTTTAAGAACTTTAAGTAGTTGGTTTTTAATGTTTTGGGTAATTATTAAATTAGACCTTCAAGTTTAGAGTACTTTTTATGTATCACCTTAAAGTTAAATTTTTTTTTTAAGAAACACCTTGAAGTTTTCCAGGTTATCAAGTTACACCTTCCCATTAATTTTCCGTTATTTTCTGACTCCCGAAGACGAACCCTTGTACCGAAGACGAACCTGCGGAGGCAAAAAACGGAGGCAAACTCCGCGAAGACGAACCCTTGCTCCGCGATTCTGAACTTTGCTTGGCGAAGGCGAAAATCAAATTGGTTTTTGTTCCATTAGGAACTTTCCCGACGTAAAAGACCAGAGCTTTCTTGATACAAACTTTACGTACTTTAGTAGAGATGATTTTATCAGTTTCAGTCGCCTTCCAATACCTTGTTCCGGCCACACAATTCAGCCTAATGATCTGCAACTTGAAGTGATGACCAGCCACTTTCCGACACAAATATTGAACTAGAAGCTCCTCGTCCGTCGAAAAAAAACAAAAACCTGGAGGTTAGCCCATCTGAACAACTGGGTCAGTCTCTGAAACACCCATTTATAGCCGCAAGAATAAGAATCTGAAGAAAGAAATAAACTTTTGATATTTTGTCCTTTTTTTATTAATCCTCCAAAATGTAGCTATGGCGAACAATTTATATAAAGCTGAAGTACGGTCATTGTCTCCATCAACTGTCGCTGAACTAGGACTCGTTTGAGTTCATGTTTCTTCAAAACATGCCACCTAATCTTTCCTCTTTACAGAGAGGAGGACGTTATCTGGCTGAAATTACAGTTCAAGCTCTGGTTCATGAATCATTTGTTCAAGGGTGAAAACAAAAGGCTCTCTCTCTCCTCTCCTCTCCTCTCCTCTCCTCTCCTCTCCTATGAAATTCTATCATAATCTAATAGAACATTCACATAGGAATATTCTGAAGCAGTGATAATGTAGAGTTCTTCCAAGTTAGTCTAGAGAGACCTGAGTTTCCATGAAAAGAAGTAATTAGATTGGAAGAAGACATGTCGATAGACGATATCATCTTCTTCTGAAATTGTTGAAAGATGATGTTTGAATGTTTTAACTTAAAGACTTCTCCTTATGTTACTTTGTTGCTTGCCCTTCACTTCTTTTACAAATAAATTTTAAAAAGAAAAATTTTAGACGGAAAATGAGATGTTACATAAGTTTAATAGCAGAAGACTTGAATGCAATCCATTGCCATAACCCACATGAGATCGGCAACAATCCCCATAATGATTACAAGAGTTTAATACTGTTGTAATATAAATTTAAATCCAAAATGTGCATCCAAACCCAAACATCCAAAAATATGACTAGTGTATTACAATATTTCATCCAACAATAATTCTTACCAAACAGAATTACAACTAAAGGAAAGGAAAGAAAAAAATGAATGAAGACCCAAAGCTTGAACACCCATGGTCATAAGTGCTCTTGTTTTTACTTGGAAGGGAGGGGTCATTGGGGTGAGTGATTAAATCAGTAAGAAACTTATACTAAATGCAATGCACATGTGAAACTTGTTTTACTCATTTTTCATCAAAACTATGATCATGGGAAAGCAAGCATACCTATCAAAACATTTCAAAAATCCTTTCTAACTTTTAAGGAAAACCTGCATCGAAGGGCCCTGATGAAATGTCAATTTAAAACATGACTGTAAACATAGAAAACACTAATAAAAAAATTTCCATCATATTTTATTACTGAAAATAGTCAACAATGAAAAAGGAAGATCACTCAAGGACTCCATTGATGAAATGCACAGAAAGGCGACGACCATTTCTGAAAAGCTTCTAATGAATCTAAAGGGTGAAAAATGATGTCAATCCAAGGACCTGGTGTATCACCTGATTTTCCGGCAAGCTAGGCTCCACGACGACACAACCCATATCATTAAAAACCACCCTGATCAGGTTTAGGGATTCAAAACCCAAGGAGCACGTCAACACTATCCTATTCTCATCTTTTCACACAACATGCAAACAACCTCTTTATGTAGCAGAAGATCATCAGGGATAGCCTTGTGATACTTTGACACTGTTCGTGTTCAAATTATCTAGAGGATTCATCCTCCTGTATAAAACCACATCATACCATGAAATATCATGCACATAAAGTAAACGTGTAAAACTCACGTACATACGTATTAAAAAAATCTGAAGTGATGTTGAATAGTTCCCGTCGGGTTTGCATATGTGGTAACCCACAAAATATCAGTTAGAAAATCATGATATGCAATGCAGTGCAACAAAGTATAAAATCTCTATCTCGCAATGGTCTCGCTTCTTTTCTAAAGGATTGCCAAATTTACATAACGACTCTAATATGTTCCAAATCTAAAAGAGTGCCAATATTGCATTTGGCTAAAACTGTCCCACAATAATCTGTCCTCCAATCTTCAAATGAGTATAACTTCACAACCGTAATGAACCAGGAGCTGAAATTTGGAGGGTCTTTCAACAGCAGTTATAGATCACACATATAAAAAATTCAGTCTCAAATTCGAACAGAACAACGAGTTATGACAAAATGAATGCAGCTCATGGAATTAGGTTTTATGGGACAGTTCTGGCGACCCGAAATCAAATAACGAGATCTCCACGAGCATACGTCCTTTTTGTACCAATTTTGGAGGAGGAGACCTTAACAATATCAGAATGAACTCTCCCAATTTTTAGCACAATCTAACGAACGAAAGTAGACCAAATCCCAGCCACAATCTCAAGCTTAAATCTGGCTAGCGCAAAACGGATTCTCGGATTGATTATATTCCTTCCAAAAACACAACCTTCCAATAACAAACTTCAATCCAATCAACCCAAAACTCAGAGTATCAAAAGTTAACAACAAGAACTCAATATCACAAGATCCCTTTCAGTATTCGTAATAATAAAAACAAGAAAAACTCCAAGGAGTCCGCACACCTCCAATGGGAGAGGGGGAGACTTGCTCGGCCTTACCAAATCGGAAGGCACTCTCCAAGGGGATGTTGCTTCTTCTACATCCACACCATAAAGCCACCACAAAGTAAGGATGGATTGGAGGAGGTAGCAAGATCAACTCGTCCAAGAAACAACAAGAAAAGGACGAGTTGATTGATAGAATGAATGGCCGAGTGGGAGGGAGGCTTCCATGGGTCTTCACAAAAAACAAATTAGGGTTTTCTTTTCAATTCTTCAAAATTCTCTTCCACTCACAAAAAGAGAGACTAAATGATCCTAAGTGTTTGGCAAAAGCCTAAAGACCAAATTACCCTTGATGAGTAATTTTTTACATGGGGGTCACGTTTGCATGCAAATTGTGCAACCCTCACCACACAACAAAAATAACAAATTAAAAGGATCCAAATAAAATGCCAAGCAAAGTCTTCTTTCCAAATCACCAAAATGGTAGCAACAAACCAATAACACTATTTAATCCTTCGTAATAATGTGGAATCATCAAGGCAGGAAAATATCTTGTAAGTCGTAGACGTTGCATGCATTGATGTGATAACGTGGATTTTTAATCACATTATTTTACTTTTAGATTTTTTTCTAAAAACTCCTGATAAAACCCTAGACTCATTTCCCATTTATTTTACTTTTAGTATGCCAAACAAATATTCCACAATTTTCCAAAGAACTCAAATTTTAATCACTTTGACCCATTGACTACAATATATAAGTGCAATTTATTTATAAAATTCATTGGTTTTACAACTAGCCTTCAAATAGTCATTATTTCCCCCTTATGTGATTGACTGGTGATGTGTCATGGGAACCTTCAATCATAATCGAGAGAGGAGATTTTCTAACGATAATTTTAGTGTTTCCTTTGTAGGTAATTGTGGAGAAAAGTGCATTAAAAGTATTAAGAATATCTATCAAGCATCTAAATATACTCTGGAGTTATTGAAGATAAAGCATAAGTTAAAAATGAAGCATAAGTTTAGAGGAAATATGTGACCTTCTAAAAAACATTGTTGACAATCTGACCATCAACAAGTATTAGTCACATTTGGTTGCCTTAACAATCTTTTATCAAAAGTTTACTTCATAAAGATTGTAGCTGACATCTCAAGTGTTGCGAAATATGGCTTTTTGTTAAATTTTGAGTTGATTTGCTATGCAAAAGGATCCTTGAATAGGGAGCTTTGTTTTCTCCTAAAGAATTCTAATATCTTTTACCTAAAGTTGAGGCCAAAATTAGTTTCAAGAATGATCCATTCGATCATGGCTTTTTGCAAGACTTTAAGTTTTATTTATAGGTAATTTTATTTTGTTTATTCTTTATTGTAAAGTTACTCGATTATAGATTGTCCTAGATTGAGTAGAAATCCTAGTAAGGTAAAATATTTTTGTTTGGAGGAGCTATTAAGCTCACCTTAGGGTTTTTCATAGTGAGTTTTGAATAATAAAAAATTACAGAGCTTTGCATCTCTTTCTTTGCTTGTTGTCAAGCAAAAACCAACACTATGTTTGATTGTTGACAATATTCGTTTTGTGTATGGTTCCTAATTCTTCATGAGTTTGATTAGTTATTGCTTTTACTGCAACTTTCTCTCTTCATTCGTGGAGTAAAAATCATTGTGGAGTTGTTGAAGCTCACAAATTATCAAGTTGGAGAGCCTTCTTCTTTTGGGGAAGATTGCCTTGGAGTAGAAAGTCGTAAATTTTAGTGGCTTTCTAACCGACTTGTTAGTTCATGCTTCATTCATTATTTCTTCATTTTTGCTTCCAAGAATTCATTGTCTCTTGGACATTTAAGAGTGATCAATTCTAAAGAGAACCCATTGAAGTTCCAAAATCGAAGGTTAGGATTGAGATTTCCTTAATCCCTCAGGAGTAGTTATACTCGTTGACTTCGTGTTAGAGTAGCTCCACTCCAAATCTTCATTTTTCCATGGTTTGAGGGCAAGAAAAACAAAATATTGCAATGGAAGGTGATCAACCGGTAATGTGAAGAGTCACAAAAAATGTGCCGCAATGTCAAGTTGTTTTTGGATAAAAATGGTGGTGACTCACCAAAGCTTCATTGCTAGTACGCCACTTCCTACTTGGGTTGGCCGAAGGAGGAAATTTATGTTAATTTAAGGAAGAAAGCTTGAGAAGAATGAAGGGTAATTGTAAGAAGAAGAAAGAGAACTTAAGAAGAATGATAGGGTACAAGAGGAGAAGAAGAAGAAGAAAGAAAGAAAGAAGAGAAAGATTGGAGAAGGAGAAGGCTTCAACTTGGTGGAAACCTTATGCTTTCATCTTCTTCAAGGAAATAGAGGTAAGAAATGAATGATTGTGTTTTTCCTTTTTGGGCTACATCACAAGAGGTAGGGTCTCATTGTTCGGTGATGCTTGTGTTTGATAGATGATAGATTCTTGATTATGTTATTGTTTAAGAACATGATGATGTTTATGCTTTAAAATGTTGAGTTCAAATGATTGTATTATTGGTTGAGGATTTTATATGTCAATGATGTGCTAGATAATATAAAGAATTGTATCCATTCATATATGTTCATGCATCACATTGTTTTTAAAAAAAATGTTACAAAAATGAATTGTCACACATATGGTTTTCTAATAATGAAAGTAAAGAAGATTAAGATCATGATGTTATGCAAAGGCTTTAGGTGGATTTTTCCCCATTTTTAGATGCTTTGGCAACAAGTCCCCAATGATGGAGGCTTTGTGCAGATTTTTCCCCTAATGTTGATTCTATGAGTTGAGTTTCAATGATAAACGAAACGGAAGATATAAAGAGAGGAAATGAAAATGGAAAAACATTTTATGTAAAGCACATTACATGACTGATATTGCATATCTTTTCTTACTAAGCATTAGACTTATAATTTAAGTCTTGTGATGTAAATAAGCATGGTAAAGAAATAAAGGAGTAGTTGATGGCTAATTTACGTGTTGTGGACCTTGTGCTGGTCGGGCTAAAGGACAAATGGAAAAGAATATGTGGTACATTTTTTTGAGCTAAGAAATTTTTTGTTTAATGTAAAAGAATTTAAAGAAATGAATTTTATTTCTGATGTTTGATTTCCTTCTATCTCAAATGTTTTTATTAAGAAGAGTCTTCCGCTACGCTATGTTTGAAAAGAATGAATATTTCAACTCTAAACATTAAAGTGTATGAAAAACTGGTCACTACACTTATTGTTTGTCTTAAAAGTACATTAAATACATTCATTGTTTGGCTTAGTAGAATTGTATGGATTGAAATTCCTAAGGTTATTAATATTGATTTGGCATTTTTGGAATGACAATTTGGACAATGTTGTTGATGATGGTTTCTTTAATTAGGATTGTAATTACCCAATTTTTCTTTCTTAAAATGTGTCATTTTTAAAGGGCATTTATATTTGGAAATCGCGTAAAATTTAAAACTTCCGTATAACAGAAGACTTTCATTCTTAAAATCATTTCAAAGACGATAGATAAATTCTTTTCTTAAAACCTTTACAATTTGAAAAGCTTCTTTATAAAAGTAAGCGGAAGACTTTTACGAACACTTTATAAATTAAAAGCCTTTACTAAAACATTTACACTTGTTCTTTTAACCTTTAATCTTATAGCCTAGCCAGCAACCAAGTTAGTAACCGTACAAATCCTTCATCAATTGCCCTCATCCTTGATATCACGCATACCTATACTACAAGACCTAACTATGAGGCTAAAGCTCAGTAAGCAATATAAATTAAATATGTAATGCACTTGCTATGCTGCTTTTAAAAATCTGTATACAGTTTTCTGTTTCGTTTATCTGTTTCGTGCTCACCAATACAACACGACCAACACCTCCGGTATAGCAATTCTAGCTCCAATTGAAAGCTTTGCTAGTGGTTGTACCACACTAAGCTCCAACTAAAATCTTAGCGCAATAGTGGTCGTGCGCATCAATGCTTAAATGGCCTCACTAATCGTTGGCCGATCCGTCCCAACATTGATTAAGGACTCCCAACCAGCCTTGTGATAAAGGCTTAACACCGATTGAACCGCTTGATAACTATTGTGCACATCACTGCACAACAACCCAACCTCTGGGATAAGAAGCTCTAGCACCGATCAAAAGCTTTGCTAGTGGTTGTAGGCACCAATGCACAACAATCAGCTCCAACTACAATCATAGAGCACTCGCGGCCGTGCGCACCAACGCTTAAATGGCCTCACCTGTCTGTTGACTGGCCAATCTTGACATAAATTGAGGACCAACTAACAAGCCAACACATTTATCATGACACACACCTGAGCCGACCATCCCAAGAACTCACACATCCTATAATTATCTATTTTATTTCAAAAACCATGCTTAAAACTATTTTCGTAACATTTTAAAAACCTTGTTGCATGAATACTCGTGAATGCATACAATTCTATATCCTCAATTTAATCCTCAGAGCATGATTAATATCTTTAACTTAAAGAACTTAAAGCTAATAAACACATCATTAAAAGAACTTAACATAACATCAATCAACAAGCAACAATACGGTAACACCCCGATATTGTTTTCCCCGTATATGTGATGTAATTAAATTACGAAATAATTAATATGTTGCATTGCATATCTATACATGTTAAATCGTAACGTGTATTTATGGGAAAAATGTGTTAGGATGAAAGTTAAGTAGGAAAATGTGAAGGAAAGGCTGTTCTTGGCAAGTTTGTATGCATACAGACGATTCGAGGATGAGAAATGTCGTCCGTAAATGCGTGGAATGTTGTCCCAACACTTTGGGATGACTCAAGATGTGATTTCACGTCTTGAGTTTGCTGTATCACAAAGTTTCGGATGAGCCCAGATGAATGCAGATGCATGCGATTTCAGCCATTTTGAATCTAGCCAATTCTTGCACAGTTTCGGACGCATGTGGACACTATATGTGGACACCTTCCTTGGTTCGAATGACAGTTTCAGACAGTGTAGATGACGGTGAATGGATGTGGACACAGTTGTTTTGAATATGTTCGATTTCTGGATACTTTCGCTAATACAGATGCTTTAATGCGGACAAACAGTTGCGAATGAAGGTGATCACATTTTCGCCAGAATCACATGGAGCCGGTCGATCACATGATCGACCTATCCAATGTCACATGCCTCGAATGATCCATGGATCAACCTATCCCACACACTTCATTTGCTATTTTCGCCAATGCCATATTTGTGGTCGACCGTTTTCTTCATTGACAGACTTTGTATTGAATCTGCCATTTTTGTGGTCAATCATTTGATCGACTCTTTCCTTCATCGCCAACCTTTGATTTGCCCCTGTGTTTTTTGCGATCAACCTTGGGGTAAACCATTTCTTTTTTTTTTCGACGCTTAACAGTTTATACTTAAATCCTTAACCAAAATTCTGACTTAACCCATTTCTAATACCAACCCCAATTGACTCTAAAATGATTTGATGAATCTTCAATCCAATTCAATAATCATCACCAATTATACCAAACTTATTACGTTTACTAAACTTATTTTGGGGTATAACAAGGATGGAAGTTCATTTGTGGATATCAACTTTGGCATACGAAGTGGTAGAATTAGAGAAATGTTGTTAATCCTAATGGTTCTTGGTGGTTAACATGCTCACTATTTATGGGAAAGAAAGACTTATGATAAGATGGACAAACCTCTGATTTTCAGGAAAGGAAACTTAGTTTTATTTCACTTGAGTAAGGAGTATTTTCCTAATCATAGACAATTCAATCTTATAAAACAAATTGATAAGTTCTTTATGATTTTGGAAAGGCTTACTGATAAAGAAAAGAAATTTGAGTATCTAGAAGATTTTGTAGTCTTCTACTTTCATTGTGCAATACCTATGTCATGACTTAGAGGCTGGTCTAGACAGAAATGCCAAGTTAAATGAACAAATTCTCGCATAGAACTCGATCGCCCTACGAAAGTCTTAGTTTATAACGGAAGACTTAAACATAGATTGAGCCCTAGCCCACACAAGATGGGTAATAGTCCACAACGATCACAAAAAAAAAAGATAGTGTAACATATAATTAAATCCAAGGAGTAATGTGCATCAATAAAATACCAAAACACAAAACATTGCACAATATAAGTATAGTCCCAATAGAAAAGTTACAACCAAGGAACGAAAATAAATCACTCAAGGAAAAATCGAGGAATGAAAGGCTCTTCACTCCACTTACTGCTCCCAACCACCTCGACTCTTACCTGTGAATGAGGGGGTCATTTGAGGTGGGTAACTAACTCAGTAGAAAACTTATTCTAAATGTAATGCATGAGAAAATTGATTTTTATCGTTCCATTTCAAAACCATAATGTGTTCAATATGATATGCATGAGTTAAAAATCCTTTGAAAACTCTTTTATCATCTTAACAAATAGGCTCCACGAGCCACGGATGAGGCCATATCTAAAACCTTGCTCTATACATAGATAGCTAATTGGTTTTACATTTTAAAAAAAGTCCTAGTGGAAAAGGAAGGTTACTTAAGGACCCCGTGACACACCAATTACAATAAAGCATGCAAAGAATGATGACGATCTAAAGACCAGACAATATCACATAAGGTAGAAATAAGTATGATGGCAATATGAAGACCAAGCAGTGTCGCATAAATCAAAAGACATATGATAGTGATTCGAAGACCAGGAGGCATCAATGTATAATGAAACAAAACATAACCTAACAATGTTTATGGATTTGAAACCCAAGGAGTGCAACAATCATTGTCTATTACTCATTTTGCATCATCGTACAAACAATACACCTTCACGCAACAGAAGATGTACTTAGATAGCCTCATGTTGTTTTGACATCGAAAATCGTCCAAAATAATAGGAGGATTCATCCACTAGTAAATAAATACAGTAAGTATTAAAGTACCACACACGTGTAAAGTAAACGTGAAAAACATGCATACATATAGCATAAAAATTGATGTGTTGTTGAATAGATCACGTTGTGGTTTTCTTATGTGATAGCTCACAAAATATATGAGTTTTGAAAAGCATAATACAATGAAGGACACTGTAAACTCTTTACTTCCATGATGACAAAAATCTTGCCGACTAGCCAAAATGCACTATCAGGTACAAGCATTGAAATCCATAAAATTGATAGAACCTAGAACATAGTCGACTTCAAAATCACAATCAAAGCACTAAAGATAATAGATAGGTCATAAATCAAGGCTAGAACCCCCCCAAAAAAAAAGGGGAATGATAAATCATCACACTGTTAGGCTATCATAGGTGATAAATAAAATGTATGAGGAAACTTTGTAAATGTTAACTAACCAACTAAGACATGAGTTAGTGAGAGTGAAGGAGATGAGAGCCTCTAGTGTTTGACACCATTTATTCATGGAACCTGAACTCTTTAGATTTTTTTTTGTACTATGACATACGATATCCACAAGGATTAATGTGGCGTAAGATTAATCTCCTTGGAGCTTGAGCCTAGAAAGTTTTAAATTTGAAGTCCTTCTAGGTAACCCTCCAACAAGAGGGATCTAATTAAGAGTGTAAAATCTATTGTTAGGAGTACATAAATGTCATGAAGTATAACTTAATGATTAATTTTGGACAATCTTTTTAGAATATGAAGTATAATACTCTAAAAATTTATTTTACTCTCTTAAATAGTAGTATATATGATATTAAAGTCAGTGTTTTCATTTTTATTTAAGCAAGATTTAACGTTGTTTCTATACTTTTCTTTTTTTTTTTTAATAAATTGTTCCATCTATGGCATGGTATACAGCTTGATAAGAGCCAATTTATCTATTTTACATGCATTCATCTCAAAACTACCATTAAATGTAAGCATTGTTTCTAAATTTCTAGATTGTCATTCAAGTAGTTAGTGTTAACTATTGCTAATGCGGTAAAGTAAAATCTGTGGAGTGAGAAATTTTTAAAAAGGGAAAATGACAAATCAACCATCGTGGTTTTTGGTCAATGACAAGTCAACCACTGTGGTATATTTGCTAACAAGTTAACCACTGACGTATGAAAAATTGACAAATCCAACATCACACTCAAGTTAACCAGGAAAAGAAAAAGCCTGGACGCCGCAAACAAGCGGCGTCCAGGCTTGAGTCTTTGCTTGGACGCCACAAACCAGCGGCGTCCAGGCTTGAGGGACGCCGCTGGTTTGCGGCGTCCAGGCTTGCTTCTTTGCTTGGACATTGTTTGTTTGCGGCGTCCAAGTTTTTTCTTTTCCTGGGTAAACTTGAGTGTGATGTTGGATTTTTCAATTTCTCATACGTTAGTGGTTAACTTGTTAGCAAATATACCTCAATGGTTGACTTGTCATTGATCGAAAACTACGATGGTTGATTTGTCATTTTACCTTTTAAAAATTAATCCGTCATTAATTAGTTAATGAATTTCTATTATGAACATATATAGAAGCTTTTATTGACACCTCTACATAAATGGGAGAGACAGTAATGATGATCAACTCAGTTTGGGAGAAAAACCCATTGTACTTGTTTGGCAAACCACATATAAGTTTCAAAGGTGTGTATGTTTGTGCAATTGCATTTTATCCTTTGATCGCTCTAGACGATCTAGCAATAGACTTATCCCTAATCAGGAAATTTAAATGTGACTGAACAAAAAAGTGGCTGTACGACTTTGATTTACCCAAAACCAAAGGTAAAGTTAAAAGCTTTAGCAAGGACGAAGCACCTCCCTAGACACTGTCTTTGGGTAGCTCATTTAAACATTTAATAGAAATCATTGCTTTTTGAAATTCATTTTATTTGGGTTACACGTTTTGAAAGACGTGTACCTTAATGACGAGGATATGAAACACCCATTATTGTAAAGAAAATACTAATTTAATCCTAGCTATGTAAAAGCTGCTAGACTAAGATTTAAAAAACACAAAAAAAACTATAACACCAACACCAAAATGCGAAAATACCATCATGTGCAAGCATGTTATATCGAAACTACTAACTCAGTTATATTAATCTTTCTTTTGCGTAATGTATCTTTTAAATAAAGCATTTTTGTAAATGAATGTTTTTAATACATTTTTAGTTAAGTCCATATATTTGTAAAGAGATGTCTAAAGAGTTGAGATTCACGTACGTATAGGTTGATTCCGGTATTTATATGGTTCATTGATGAGTACTTCAGGTAACTAGGTCATTCAATATGTGATAAAACATGTATTAAATTAATTAGGTAGTTCTTGAATGGTATTATACATGTAAAAACAATTCCTATAAATAGCATGTCAGTTTAGGCATTTTGTATCAAACAATAGTGAAGTCAATTAAAAGAAAAAATTTCTCAAGTTCTGTTTCACTCCGCCATTTTTTTTCTTCTCCAAAATTCATCTTTTTCATTCTAACAAATTAGTATCAAAGCCTAGTTTCTTGATCTTGTCAAAATGTCAAATTCTAAATTCTCATTTCATTTCTCTCAACATTCCAATGACAATTATGAAAATTGGTGTATTTTCATGAAGTCTTTGCACAACAAGCAAGATGTGCGAGAGATTGTTGATAACATCTATGAGGAGCCTAAAGATGATTCAACATTGACTCCTAATCAAAGAGAGACTCTCCAAAGAACGAGTAACGGAGATCAACAAGCTATACTCGTATTCATCAATGTTTGGATGAAGTCATGTTTGAGAGAGAATCAAATGTGACCACCACGAAGCAATAATGGGAGATTCTAAAAACCTTTATCAAGTCATGTTCAAGAATGTAGTGACTGTAAATTTTGTTAAAATGGGGATATTAAATTTATATGTGTTGCAATGACTAGTATTGCTGTTAATGGTATGATGTATTAGTTCATGGATATTAGATGGAGATTTTTTTTTGAATTTTGTGATTATAATCTGTCATGATTGGAATAAAAATTAGAACGATAGTTGAATTTATGTTGTGGATTTTGTAGTGGAAGTTGGTAAGTTTTGGACAATTATGGGAGTATTTAATGGGAAAATTTATGTTTGGTTTCTGAATCAATTGGTGTAAATAGTAGGCAAGAGGGATATACTTGGTTATAGAAATATAGTGCAGGGCGTAGGTGGAATTAGAAAAATATCATGACAGGGGATATTTCTAGTGAGGTGGAGTGTTTGCAAAGGAAACGTATCATAGAAGGGAACTTGTTTGCAAAAGGAGTACAAAGGAGAGGGGGGAGATAAGGATCGTTGGATGGAAGGCGCAAGCAGAATATGGTTTGTTGAATGGAGATCGTGGAGAGAAATGTGTCCACGAAAATGTTTAGATCGAGTAGAGGAAGCAATGGCGATTGAATGAAAAGGACAGAAAAGTTTGAGACTGTCAGATTTGAAGGCAGGAGAAAAAGATGCTTCAACAACATGGAAAGATTCCTCATGGGAGGAGACAAGGACTTGTGTAGAATTAAATGTTGTTGTTTGACCAAAGAAGATGTGTGATGTGGCTTAAGTGACGAAGTGGAACATCATTGTTTAGAAAAAAAAATGTACATTGGATAGGGGAGGTCGTGAGAGCATAGGCGTCTGCGGCGCAGAACGCGTCCGCTGAATAAATGAAATGATGTCTTTTGAGCTTGGAAGCTTATCTATTTTCAAAAGCAATCGCAACCACAAAACTAGAAATGCGGTAGTTTAAGTTAGAAAATAGAGAAGGGAAGCACAATCTAGGCATCCAAGGTAGGGAAAGCTTCCACAGATGGTGACTGTTGTGCCCTAACCGAGGGTATAAAAGTGAGAATTTTTAAGTTAACTAAAACTATTTAATTACAAGCAACTATAATAAATTTTTTTGAGTGTTGTGAGGAGGCAGAGCATTAAGACAACAGAGAGACGAGTTGAGAGAGAAGTTTGCTTCCACTAGGGAGATTAAGGTACGTAATGTTTGCATGTTTATGGCTTCACGACCTACTTTGCATGGTTGTAGGCAAGTTTGGTTTAGTTTTGCTTGCTGTTTTTGTGATGCTCCGCGTCAATTTCTCTTAAACGTTCTCCCTTTTAATTACCGTGAAAAAATTTTCTTTTTATTTATTTGAAACAAGCGAGAGTAAATACTTAAGGCGAGTGAGAAAATATGAAATGCATAAATTAAAACAGAGTTAAAGCGAAAACACAATTAAATTAAAAATATGGTTTGAAGGTTAGAGTACGAGTTAATAGTTTTACAAAATATTGTCTATTTTCAAACCCTTTCAAAATAACTTTTTCTTCTTCTTGCGAGCCATAAGCCTCTCAATTCAATTCTGCTAGATAACCCACAGGCTCAACAGGAAATGCTTTCTCCTCCTCTCCTAGAACAATTACAGTTCTACAATCACCTACACCACAAGCAAACTGTGAGCCTAAGGCTTAACAAGAATTGAGATATGCAATATGATGTATGCCTCTAACTCATTATATCGTAATGGGTTCCACCCAAACCGTTCATTTCTTTCCGTTACATACATTACTTGTACGCTGAGCTAGGATATTCAAGGAATCTATGGCGGAGAGAGTAGTCTCTCGTGACTTCTAACCGCCTAGGGCAGACATGCGCTCGTGACCCGACAAGGGAATGACATAATTCTTCGTGTCTACCTTGTTAGATCCGAACTACCTCTCCATCCTCTAACTCCCCTTTTTCCATTCATTTCCTTTATTCATTTTTCTCACATAAATGCATATGAATACCAACTCAAACTTGACATTCCTACTTATTTCTATTATCAAGATACATGTCAATACGAAACAATAACTACAATAACATATCAATATTACGGAAATAAAATGAATCCAACTAAATTAAATCCAAGCAACACGACATAATACCAGGAATAATGAGCTAATATGAGGTACTAAAATGTGATAGCAATTAAAATGGAATAAAAGTACAACAATAGAATAGGATATATGATCAAACAATTAACATGTTATAAAACATGGAGTTATATTTCAGAGCTATCTAATACAACCCAATGATTCATCTTGTTATTAGCCAAGTCCTTAACGTGGATTGCAAAGCATTTTTTTAACTACATAAGTTAATCGTAGTTGGAAAATATGCTATTTAGTCCATGACATGAATTAAGCATAAATAAAACGACTAGAGATAGTATACCCTCTGAAAGAGTAAAACATGGTTTGATAACAATATTTTCTAACCAAAACTAACAACCTATTCATATTTACAAAAACAAGATAGTTCATAATAGGGTTAACTAATCTTGGTCACATCAGGGAAAACAACAGCATTTAGCAAATAGTAAGGAAATAGTGATAGGTTGAACAATAATATAGTAGATCGAGTCTATTAGAGCAGTGAGCAGGATAGTGTTCAGCGCATTAAAAGGAAAATAGAACCACAACGAATAAGAAAGAGTTAATGTTTACAACTACAAATAGAGAGTTATTTATATAGAAAGTAACTAAGAGTTTAGCTTACAATTTATTCATACATGACATAACATAGAGCATTTTATAGTTTGGCAGTTCATATCATAGAATTAATTGGCAGAGACTATAATCTTAACAGGCGACATTATCAATTTCTCTACAAACTAGGCATTGATTTACAGCAAAAGAAATCACAGAATAATAGCATTGAATAAAACAGACACTGCTTGTGGGTAAGGCCTCCACTGGCCAATGACTCTACCCATTTCTTATCTCAAATTGCCAACTATTGATGAGTTTCTATACTGGAAGAAAATGTAGCAGCGAGTTGTCCAACCGAAATCCCGTCCTTCTGTTCACAAACCCCTTCTCCAACGTATCACTTCAATGAACACACACTTCTCACAGCTCCGCTCTCACAGAATGTTCACACACACAAGAGATCGTACCCACGCACGGAGAAAATGGAAAACGTAGAGAGTGTCACAGATGGATAGTTAAATAGCATGAAGACATTACCTGGAGGATTGGTGGTCGGTCACCAATCGGGATGGAGGAGGGTGCCTAGACGTGGGGAGAGTCACCGGGTTGTCGTTTGAGTGGAAATTAAATGCGTAAACGACAAAACACCAGTGTATTTTAAATTGGTTTTTCATAGAACTGTGCAATTTCGGTAGAGGGAAGGCGTCTAAGCCTCAACCGCATGTCGATAGAATTCTACATTTTCCTTTAGAATTTCATTTTCGGTCGAGACTTTGACCGAAACACGCAACCACACGTAGACCGAAAGGTCGACGAAATTGGACATATTTAAATCCTCCTAGATAGTACCTCGATGGCACTCGATTGTGGTTCAATCAAAAACCCATATTGCAGACAGAGGTGCATTTTTGGATGTGAATAGCTGACCCAGCATTGACCCAAAATGCAAGGGGTGATCCGTTACACTTTTCGGATGCAAACCACAACCGCGCATCGACCGTAGTGCGACCGAAAATTCAAAATGCACTTTTTTTAGCAAAACTTTATACTTTATCACTCCATAATATTTTCCCCACATTTACACGACATTAATCAATAACATACTGCCCCTCAACATAACACATTAATTATTCCAAAATTCATTACATTATATAAATAGAAAAATATTGTCGGGGTATTATAGTCTTACTGATGACTCTCGATGATTTGATACTTTGTATGTTTATTTTTTCCTTCAGTGGGCCGAGGATGTTATTGATTTGTAAGACATAAATATAGACATTATGCTTATTTGTAGTTTATATTGTTATCAAGGAACTATTATTTCATTGGTTGATGCTATGTTTTGGTTAAGTACGATAAATAATGTTGAGTTGCTATTTATAGTAGCATGATAATGAGGTTTAGTTATAGTTAGATATTGAAGATAGTTTGGTGCTCTATGATAAATGTCTTGAGGATATGATATGTTAATTCATATATCATGTTTGTGGTTTTGGATGACCCATTTTGTGTATATGTTATGCTACCTTTTTATATTATGTTCATGCATCAGTCTGCATGTATGAAAGATAAAAATAATGATAAAACATATGTAAATGTGGACTAAGGACAAGCTTTCTAGAAGGGTGGAGTGGTGGGGCATAAATTAATTAACTTGCTTCCGATGAAACTCGAGCTACACTAACACAAGGTTCGTTAGGTTGCTATGCATGTGAGTGCAAGGCAGCTAACATTGTACTCCTAAAAGATTGTGGAGTCTATCTCCAAAAGGGCGGAGACTCTAAAAAAGGGCAGAGAATGGTTTTGTGTGTTCCACTGCTAAGCTGACTCATATCAGAAAAAGAAAGAAAAAGAAAGAAAGACAATGAAGAAAGAGAATAGATGAATTGATGTCATGACTTGTCATGTTCATAGTCTCATGTATTATTTGTGAAGTCTTGGGCTTATAGATGAACCTTGCATCAAAGGTGAGGAAGTTTTGGGGGAAAGGCCATGAATGACATACATGTTGAGGAAGCTTGCCCATGATGGAGACTTGGGGTTGTTCGGTGCATTGACCGTAACTTATGGCATATAATGTCGATGTTTTTTTTTTATTTTTACAATTTATAAGATGATGGCTTAAAAGTTAGTAATTGTAAGTAATTGTGTATTGTGGTTTTAAACTTGATACATGCTTTCTTATATTTTCTCATGTTGGATCCTTTGTCGTGAGGGATTTTATTTGAGAGTATTAAATGCTATTCCAAATGATGGGTTTTATATTCTTTGCAAAGGAGTTATCAACATTGAATTTTAAGGCTTGACTTGATATTTCATTTTAAATTCATGGTTTTATTTTCAATGGAACCAAGGTTTCAAGATAGTTGATTTAATGTAAGTTTTATTTTAAATAGTGTTTTATAGTGAGTGTCACCGTTTAATATATATATATATATATATAAGTATTTAAAAGGAAAAAAGTTAAGATTTACCAAAAGTGGCGTTACAACTTTGGTAATAGAGCCTCATGCTTTAAAATCGATTTTGTAGACCATTTGACAACCCCGGTCTCAAAATGGAAAAGGCTTCTCAACTGTAAGTATTGTTTAATACTGTGTAAGATTGTCTATTTGCTTATCTCTTTGATTTTGGTGTTAGGCGTTGTCCAATGAGCGATTATGGTGAGGGCTTAGACACAAAATACTGACACAAGGGATGAGGCCATCAGCCAACTTGCAGAGCTTGTGGAGAGATAGTCCAAATATCTTGAGTGGTTCATGGAGAGGGAGGCACAAGGGATTACTCATACCATGGTTCCTAGAGAGGCCGTGTCATGATCCGAAGGTAGGTTGGACAAAAACGCCAGGCAAAATGAGACTGTCCTTAGAGCAGACCCTATCGCCCAACCCAAGACTTTTTTAGATTTGTGAAAGATTTGAATATAATTACCAGCCATAGCCCACTTGTGATGGGCCACGGTCCATATAGTGATTGCGAGAGTTAATAATGCATAAATACAATGTTACATGGTCAAAATTAAACTGTGCATACAAACCAAAGTCTAGAATCTAAAAATCCAAAATATCATACATTTTATTCGACAGTTTACTAACTAGGAATTAGAGATACAAGGAAAGAAATGAAAGAGAAATAGAAGAAGAGTCTTCAACCAGATCCCGCACAAGCCTAGCTACTCTTTTCTTTACCTAGAGTGGAGGGGTTGTTGGGTTGAGTGACTATCTTAGTAGGAAACTTATACTAAATGCTATGCATGAGTAAAACTTATTTTACTCTTTTCATAAAAACAATGCATTTTGGGTAATGATGCACGTTTCTCAAAATATTTTAAATCTTTTTTTATCTTTTAAGGAAACTTGGCCTCAAAGGCTCTGATGAGACATCAAGAAAACATGACTATATATATAAACGACTATAAGTAAAAAATACTCTCGTTTTATTTTATCATGAAAGCCGTTATCAGTGAAAATGGAGGGTCACTCAAGGACTTCTCCAATCAATCACACGAAAAGGTGGCCACCAACACGGGCAACACCTCATGAGCTTAGAGGAAGACAAATGATAGCGGTAGAAGACCTAGTGTGTCACTATAACAACCCAGATTTTCGTAAATTCTTTAAAATGCGTGAAATTTGGAGATTTCAAAAGACTCTTTTATAAAACGAAATCAGAGCGCGCCTAAATCGGATCGCTACCAACCATTCATAAAACTTGATATAAAAATCCCATGTAATAGAACTTTGTGGAAGCGTTAAAATAAAACAATTTGAAAACATAGCGGAAGCGTAATTAAAATCATTGTTCAGAAACTTAGGGAAGCGTTAATCATTTGAATGAAAGGACTAACCAAATTAAATATACTTTAAATAAAACTTATATTAATTACTACTTAGAAAATTTTATTAAAACCATTTCTTTTTTACCCTCTTTATGCTTGGCCAGCCGTGAGCATCCCTCGAGCATGTAAATACATCATCCTTACTTCATTATTTGTTTATTATCTTATTGTTATTTGTTCATCGTTTGTACCAACACCACAAGTAATACGTGAGCCTAATGGCTTAGTAAGGAAAAAGGGTTATGCAATTATGAAATGTCTCTCTTTAGTCCTTTCGGAGTGGGGGCCACCCAAACCGATCCTTTCATTAGTCCATTCGTCTATTACTTTCTTTACTTACTCTTACTTTGATCCCTTGGGATCCATTATTCTATTGTTCTATTCTTCCTTTCTTCCATACTCGTATCTTGAGCTTGAATTGGGAGGTCTTTCTTGTGCAGTGACATTGTGGTCGGACCTAGCCTTTTTCCTCGCATATAAGACTCTCATACCCTATGAGGGAGGGGCTACGCCTAGATCGCAAACTAGATCCGCTACCCATCCACTCCCAATCCCCTTTTCTTCTTCCTTTCTTAACTTTTTACCTCACTTATGCATGCTTACGTACCACCACCAAGGTGGCATTCCCTATACTTTCTATTAGCATGATGCATGAACATACATTATCAACCTAGCTTGATGCATGATGCCATGGCATAACATTAATAATTGAAGTGTGCATAAAGAAAGTAACTGTAATTGAAATTGCGCATCGAATGAATAACAATAATGGAAAGTGCACATAAAAGAAGGTAAAGCATAAAATGGAAGGCAACGACTAAAATTGAATAACGCACACAAGAAGGATTAATTACAATTATTAGGCTAGTTAGTTATTCAAATTAATTACATGCTCCAAAAGGATTACTTTTATTATCCTAATTGATTTACATGCTCAGGATATATTACCATTATTATTCTAGTTCTTTAGTTCTTTAGCCTAGTTAACTTCCTAGTCCATTTAATATTAATTTATTATTAACATGCTATCCTAATTAATTACCTACATATGCAATTCGAACATGCTAATTACCATTATGTGGCATAACCTAGGTGATTAACAAACATGCTGGTTAGTTAATTACATACGCTAGTAAATTGAACATACCTTTAATAGTTTAAAGGAATAACATGCATAACTAGTTGATTCAACATACTTGACTAGTCATGTTCGAGTCTAATTAATTAACATGCTTACTATTTAGTCAATTAACATGTTCAAGGATTAGTTATTGATTGAACAACTAGTTAAACATGCTTGAATTAGTTAATTAACGACTGGTTAATTAATTAGGTTACTTAGCATGCTCAAGTCCATGATTAGGTTACTTAGCATGCTAAAGTCTAATTGATTACTTTAGTTAATTGTTCTAGTTAATTAACATACTCTGTTAATTACCTTAGTTAATTATGCTAGTTAATTATATGCTAGCTAAATTAACATGCTCAGGTTAACTAATTACCTTAGTTAATTAACATACTCATACAATATTAATTAACATGTTGCTAGTAGATTTACACTAATTAGACAAGTTAGGTAGCAAACTGGACCATACTAGTAAATCAATTAACATAGAATTTAATAAAGGTGACATGCATTATTCAATTAACATGCTAATCAATTTCCCTTAATTTAATTACATACTCATCCTAATTGATTACGTGTCCAAATATTTAGTTAATTACCCTAGGTCTAGTTAATTAGTTGTAATTCAATCAATTTGCGTACTTATATTATTCAAACCAATTACATGCTAACGTAAAGTACAATTAGGTTAGCTACCATTATTATCTACGTTAATTAACATGCTCATTAATTGTTTAATTACTAAATGGTTAGATTAGCTAATTAGTCAACATACGCAAGAATTGATTAACAACAATTAATTAGTTAACGAGATAGCAGAACAGTTTACTGTAGAGTATTAACTACCATGGAGACAATTAACTAAATAGAGCCAATAGCCGAACAATGAAGGAAATGTAACACAATTAGATACAGCTATTAATATAGATATTAAACTATCATCCTTTTTACTCATTGACCCTTTATCCCTTTAGACATTATCATTCAGCTTTAATAAGGCAGAGTATCTGAATCACATAACAACAATAACGAATCTACCCTATCACAAACACAGGAAATATGTGCAGCAAAGAAAGCAACAATGATATAACAGCAATAATCATGCAAGGAACTATCATCTAAATTTAACTATCAGCAGCTAGCAGTTGGCTAACGGCAGTAACGATAAGAAAATCACATAGCACTATAATTCTACAGAGCATCAGTAAGACTATCAACAACAAGGAAATAACTCACGCACACACACTTGTGGTGTAGGGCCTCCAAATGGCCAAGACACCCCATTTTCCTTACCTCAATTCTTTATTGTGCGCCAGCACTTAATTGCTGTCCATTTTTGCTCTTTCCGATACCTTCACAATTAAAACATTACTCATTAACACTTCCTCATCGAATTCTATAACTTTAGCACTTAATAATTTCCATAACCACAACTTAATGAGTTCATCATTATTTGTATCTTTAGTCTTTATTCATCACCTTCTACTTATTATCTTCCTGAATATTACAAGCCCAGCTACGGAACATAATCCAAACAGACAGACAACAACCAAACAGAGTGCATCATTCACAATAGGGTTTAACTACTGACAACCAACATCAACCAAGAACATTTCCACTACCCAATAGATAACAGAAAAATATCTAGCTTTTGTCCAAATACAACCCAAAGATGCAGAACCCCACACATCTAGTAGTACATAACATCAAACTAAAGACTAACACACATAGATAAATCTTCCAACCATAGAGATTATTTATCCATTTTATCGATCAATAACAGTAGTAAGAACAGAGAGCATAAACTGCAGGTTATGCATACAGGAAATAATTCATCAATATTCTCCATAAACCATACATGCATAAACCGAATCCAAAAATCATACCAGCGAACTAAGGAGCCCTTGGCCAACCTCAAGGAAGACAAAAATCATCGGCATACCTCGACTACACCTCTGCCAAAGCTGGAAAGTCGCCGCCGGCATGATTTGATCCCGTGCCCTAGCCTCCCGCAACCCACATTGCCGTTCCTCACATTGCATGGCGACTCCCACTGTGAAGGACGCGTCGGGAAACTCCAACGTTGCCGTCATTCCCGTCGCATCTCCCTGGTTCTCCCTGTCTCCGATCTCCTTCTCCATCTCTCGCCCATTCTCTCTGGTTTTCTCTCTGGGTCTTCTTTCCCGAAGAAAAAATAAATGGGCATGGGCCATTTGTTTTTACTGACTCACTAGACCAGTTCATCCTTGAACCGGTTCAGTCAACCCATCACAATTCATATCTCCTTCTCATTTTATTCCCCTTTTTAAATTAATCTTTCATTTTATGCCCCACATTAAATATTCAATTAATCTATAATTCAAAACGATTATAATTAACCCCAACATTATAATTTAATTAATTAAATTTACATTTATGTTAATTACACAAATTTTCATTTTATCTTCAATTTGTTATTCCCCTTTCTCATTTCGTCAAATGGCCAAAGGCCAGACGAAATGAGAAGTGTTGAACTGGTCCCATAACATAACCGATCCAGTTAATCAAAAATATGTCCCCCTATATTTAGTAAGTTAACCAAACCGAAATATTATATAATTTAATTCATTAAATTAATATTTATTTTACTTTAATTACGTTAATTTTCATAATTATAATCTAACGAGTACGTTCTCTGTAATACCCCGATAGTCAACCCACTTAAAAAGTCGGGGTATTACATTCACCTAGGTGTCAGCGAGCAAGCTCTGCGACGACATAGCCCGTACCATACACCTTGATCAAGTATAGGGATTTGAAACCCAATGAAGTGTCATCACCTTCCAAATCCTATCTTTCACATAGCATACAATCAACCATCTCCATGCAGTCGGAGATGTACTGATGATAGCCTCATGATACTTGGACACCAAAACCGTCCAAACTATCTAGAGGATTCATTGCCACCAAATCCGAATCAAAACAATACATTCCATGAAATGAAAGTGTACAAAAGTAAATGTGTAAAACTCTCATACATATGTTGTATAGAAACTGACATGCTGTTGAATAGTCCCCGTTAGGTTTTGTTAAGTTGTAGCCCACAAAAATATGGTTTTAAAAAAAAAAATGTAATGAGATGCAAAACAAATCAGTATAAAAACCCCTACCTTGATGGCAGTCCTTACTTATATACGAAAGAGCAGCGACCTCAGGTACAGGCTCGAAGTCATCAAAATTATCAGAGCCTACAACACATTAAAGAATATAATTCTTGTCAACAACTCTCAAGGAGAGTGTGGAAGGGCCCTATACTGGGACAAGGAACCCAATTGAGGTTTAACTGACCCAATAACACACATGTCTATATAGCGGGGTCCACTCATAATAGATTCCAAGGCAATCTGCCCATTATTGATCATTTACGATCGACTGGTTCTGTATCGACTTGGTTTTTTGTACATTTTAAAATAGTTTATTCAAAGTATTTTTCTTTACATATTTGCATAGCGGAAGACTTTTGTACTTAAAAACATTTGAGAATACGATAAATAAAATTCTTAAACCATTAAGCTTTATAAAACATTGTCATATATTGAAAAACAATGAACATTTTACATATACAAAACCATTTACACTTATCCTTTAGCCTAGCCTACCACAAGGTCTACAACACACAAATCCTCCATTAACTTCTCATTTTCTAGTTACAGTGCATACCTACATCACAAGACAATAACTATAAGTCTAATGCTTAGTGAGAAATGAAATGCGTAATGAAACATGTAATGCACTTTTCATAAAACATTTTCCATTTTTTGTTTCTTCTTTTTACATTATCATTACCATTTTATCATTGCAACTCAACTCAGAGCCTCAATCATTGAGAAATGACCCGCCAATGCCTCTAACAAAGGGGACCACGTTCACCAAGCATTTTTCCATGAGTTTAGTATCCAAAGCCTGACATTTTCATTTTAGTTTCGTCATTGAACACTTTACCCATAGCCATTCACATTGGATCAAGTATCCAAGCCTTCATCATATGAGTTAAGTATTTAAGACATTCTTCATTTGTCTAAGCCTCTATCATTGTGGGACTTATCTGTAACATCCCGATCCTAATATTTTTTTTCGTTAAACGATGTAATCAAACTTTAGAGGTAAAATTTCATGATATAACTCATTTCTTTACGCGTCAATTGGTGGCTTGTAAGTTTGTGGGAATTATTCAGATGAAAGTCAAGTTCAAAATGTGAAGGAAGTGGATTTTAGCCTTTTTAGACGACATCAAGAGATTTCAGATGCAGAGGATGCAGGCAGATGTTGGGCATTTCAATCTATCCGAATTCCAGATGAATTCGGACGACACAGACGACATCTCAGATGTCATTTCTGCGTCTGAATTCTGAATTCGGACGGTACAAGTAGAATTCGAATGCATCCTCTCGTATGAATTCCCCTTGTACGGTGACAAAACTAATTTAAATTCAGAAGAAAACGACATTAACGAGTGTACAAGTGTTCCCTTGCTCCTTCCCCTGCCACACGTACGAGTGTTCCCCAGCTGAGCCCTATTTCTCCAGCCATCCATCTTCTCCTTCTTCTTCATTCTTTGGTTCTTTCTAGAGGGGCTAGTGGGTTCTGCCTGGCGAGTGTCATCGAGGAGCTGTTGTACATGTGAAGGGCTATCTAAGAAGGTAAGGAATGAGTTGTCTTGGCTTGAGGAAGCCCTACACCCATGTATATGTGTATACGTGTAGTAGTTTTTCTTCAGTGCTTAGTTTTTTGTGATTTCTAATGTCCTTAAATCTTTGTAAACCTCTGTTAATACACTATTGGAATGTCCTCCTTCCCGTATAATTCTTCTCTTGCTTATCAATTTGTGTTCTTGCTTCAAGATACGGTTTACTTTCATGGAGTGTTTGTTTCTTTATGAAAATAAAAAAAAAGTAAAGGATTTAAGAATGTGTGACCAACGAGCATGGTAAGGCTGAATATGTGTTGTGTAGATGACCCTAATGTGTGATTTTTATGGTAGTATATTGTTCTAAGTCATTGTTCCTATTCAAGTATGAATTTATTTCTGTTGTATGTGATTTCTTTTCTGCATCAAATAAATTGTTCATGACTACTTAGGTTGTTATTGTATAGAATTTTCTGTCCTTACTAGTAATGGATTTATGAGGAAGTATGTACTATGTGTTGCCACTATTATAGTTATCACTTATATGCATGTTTTGTCATTACTATTCCGATAGAAAATGTCATGGTTTACTTTATGGACCTGTAGTTTTCTTTATGGTATTATTCTACTACCTTATTAAATCAGCGATGACGCATAAATCTAGACTTTATTATTGTCATATTACCTTCCTGCTTAACTGACTTTAGGGAGCACATTGTACAGTATTGTGTTATGATATTGCACTGCCATATTAGTTAAATGGAAGTATGTTTAACGCCATGTACTGCTGTTTTCATCGAGTCAAATAGAAACATATGTGGTCGCTGTTTCGTTTAAATATTCTTAGCTATCTTCAGCCATTTTAAGCATAATTTGTAATTATATACTGGGGGATCATCCTTATTTCGCTTGTCGATTAAACGCACGATTAGATATTCCGAGTTGCTACTGTTATAGTCTATCCAAACCTACTTTGATATTCACTTTCCTTGTTGTTTCGTATCAAATCATTGTTTGCTGTCCTGTTTGCTACTTTCTCGCTGTTACTTAGTGACATATGGAAATATGATGTAGGCCCTATTTTTCCTTGCTACTGTTATTGCTGTTATCTGTCACTTGGAAGCATGATCTGTATAAAATCGTTGTGTTGCTACTAACTTGTTTATCAATGAAATGTGTGGATTGTAGTTATTTCCTGCTACATCATTAGACCTCTAAAGGCATGATTTATTGTTCATTAACACTCATAATTTTATTTTGCTGTTATATTCGATAATTGTACACTACTTAAATTGTTTAATAATATGATTTCATAGCTTAACTTTTTCAATAGCATGATTTAGTTTGTTGCGTTATTTTGTTTTATAACATGATTTTGTTTAATAAGTATGATATCACAACGTTCTACGCTTTGTTCTCCATATGTATGAAATTGTGCTAGTTTTCTGTAAATTCATTAAGTATCATTGTTCGATATTCATGATGTGCTAGTTTTTTTTTTTGGAGTGTCCTCGTACGTTCATATAATAGAAACAAAGTAGAGAGTTCCCCCTCAGGGTGGTACTCACATGCATGGTAAGGAAAGTAAAATGATAAGAAAAGACGAAGGAAAGGAATTAAGGGAGTTGGGAGGCGGATGGGTAGCGGTCCTAGCTTGACAATTAGGAAATGCCCCTACCTTACTGGGAACAGGACCTAGTTATCCATAGGAGGTTAGGTCTGACACACTATACCATCCCATATGGGTCTTCAAATCTCCAGCTCGAAGTATGAATAAACAATGAACGAAGAATGAACGTAATGAAAAGAATTGGTTTGGGTGGCCCCCATTCCAAGAAGAATTAAAGAGAGAAATGCATAATTGTTTTCCCCCATTTCCTTACTGGGCGAAAGTTCATGTCCTTACTTGTGGTGTAGGTAATGAAGTGATTTTGCCGGGTGTTGCAGAGGAGGCCATTCGAGTGGAGCCTGTGGTTGATCCGATTAAGACGCCAGCGAAGTAGTAGTACGGCGCTAAGTAAGGAAGAAGAAGAGGAGTTTGTAAGGGCTAACGTCAAAACTTATTTTGTGAACGTTAGTTTTCCTTTTACCCTTATCAAATGTCTGACCGGATAGTATGTTGATTTACTTTAGAAACTCAAACATTTAAAGTTACATTACCATTTTACATGATGCTTTAAATTATGTTTTCCTTAAAACGGATAGTCATAGTTTTCCTTGGTAAATGACAGTTTTCATAAGTTAGATTTCCGTTAGTTATACTTCTGCAACTTTATAGATGAATTTTATATCGCTTCCGTAAAACATAGATAATAGTTCCCCACTATTTAATTAATGATAAAAAGAGTTTTGGTAACGATAAGATTTTCGCTCTCTGATAACCCTTTCTATGAAGAGATTTGTCTTTAAAGAAGAAAAAAAATTGTAACTTCGGAATTTGTTTTAGTAAATATTAACGTACTCTTAAGAACGGTTAAGAATTCGGGTCGTTACAGTTGCTATCAGAGCAGTACTACTACTCGAGCGTCTTGCCACGGATAACCCAGACTCGACGGGTAATGTCCTCTGACTGTAAGTTTTTTCCTTGTATTTTTAGATTGCCTATGTAGATTAATTGCATGATAGTGTAGAAAATGTATAGAACTATAGAAAGTTGTTTCTCTTACGTCATTGAAATGTTCATTTAAATTTAAATTTACTGCACCGTAGCATAGAAATGTGTAGAACTGTCACTAATAAATGTGTTTCCCTTAACAATTCTTTCCCTTAACTTATTGGTTTGCGACATAACGTGGGTACATAGGAGATTAAAAATGGCTAGGAGAGGAAGAGGACGCATGCCTGGTCTAGGAGCTGTGCCCTAGGCACGTGATCGACACGAGGGCCACGGTCGGGACATGACCCTAGAACGCCTGGCAGCCATTATAGAGCAACACGCATGACAGATAGAGAGACATAATCAATTTATTGAACAGCAGACTCGTTACATGGAGAGGTTCATGGGCCAAGACCACGAGAATGGTAATGGGAACCACCATGATATCCAGTTACATCCGGTTCTGAGAGGGGCCGAATGGGGAAGATTCTAGAAACTTAAGCCGCCTTGCTTCAATGGTGATGTATCTGATATCTCAGGAGCTGAAGAGCTGATCTGTTCCATAGAGGACAAGTTTTCCTATGCTGAGATTAGTGAGGTGGAGAAAGTTAAGTGTGCAGCCTATTACTTGAGCCACGGAGCCCGATTTTGGTGGGATACGATCAAAGCTTCCCGGGATGTAGCGATCCTCACTTGGACTGAGTTTAAGGAGCTGTTCAATGACAAGGACTTCAATCACACAATCCATACATAGAAGGAGACAGAGTTTATGCGCATACGACAGCTGGGGACTGTAGCAGAGTATGCACAACAGTTTGAGGCCCTATCTCACTGCGCTCCACATCTTGTGGCAATCGATGAGCGTAAGGTTCAGTATTTTGTACGAGGACTGAGGACGGAAATACAAGAGGCAGTTATTCGGGTTGGCATTGAGGGTGTTCCTTATTCAAAGATGGTATCTAGAGCATTGGTCGTAGAGGGGGTCAAATTCACACCAGCCAGACAGAGAGAGCCCAGCCAGAAGGCTTGGAAGGCCAATCCCGCCCAGCAGCCGAAGGGTGGCCCCTCCATGAATCAAGGTACTAAACGCTCAGTTGAGACAGAGATACAATAAAGGCCAAACAAGAAGCCAATGATCCAAGCATCCCTCACTCCTCCACAGAACGTCTGCCCAAAGTGCTGGAAGGCACATCGGGGTGAATGCCTAGCGGGTTCCGAGAAGTATTTTTCTTGCATAAAACCGGGCCATGTAGCAAGAAATTGCCCGATCTGGCATGGAAACCAAAGAACTGTGGCCCCACAAGTCTTTGCTATGTAGGGGACCGAAGATGACGACCAGCCGGCAGTGCTGGCAGGTACGCCTTATTTTATTGACAAAGATTATACATGCAATTATAATTGTTCTTCCCTTTAGACAAATAGGGATTTACCTTTGAATAAATAACTTACCAAATCCCCTCAAGAAGAATCTACATAAAAGAGTGTGTAGCTTATGTCCTATTTGATTCGGGTGCTACACACTTGTTCATCTCCACCAAATTCTGCGATCAGGCAAACTGCTTCTCCGATAGCAAAAATTATACGCAGTGAGTGATAGTTCCTTCTGGCAACCGACTGATTACCGACGGGATGCTCAGAGACTTTGAAGTGGACATCAATGGCCGTTTATTTTGGGCCAATCTCATTATTATGGATTTGAAAGGTTACGACGTCATAATCGGAATGGATTGGCTGACAGTACATCAAGCAACTATTGACTATAAAAAGAAGGAGGTTTACTTTTATCCCCCGGATGGCGAGGGGCATATCTTTCGCTGATCTAAAGAGAAGGGAAGGTTCGCTATTATCTCCGCACTCAAGGTAGACAAACAGCTTAAGAACAGGTGAGACAGATTTCTAATCAATGTGATTGACACTATGGCGTTCACTGAGGATAAAATGGAGGATGTTACTTTGGTGTGCAAATTTCTGAATGTTTTTCTCGTTGATCTTCCCGGTTTGCCCCCAGACCTTGAAATCGAGTTCAAGATTAATTTGCAGCCTGGTACGGATCCTATTTCTAGACATCTATATAGGATGTCACCTGCCGAACTACCAGAGTTAAAAGTACAACTGGAGGAACTAGTGGCCAAGGGGTTTATCCGACCCAGCTTTTCTCCTTGGGGCGCGCCTGTATTGTTCGTCAAAAAGAAAGATGGGACCCTAAGAATGTGCATCGATTATCGGGAGCTGAATAAGGTGACCATCAATAATAAGTATCCGTTACCCAGGATTGATAACCTGTTTGACCAGCTATGTGGGGCTAAAGTTTTCTCAAAGATTGATCTCCGATCAGGTTATTATCAATTGAAGGTCAAGCCCGAGGATATACCAAAGACAGCGTTTTGAACACACTATGGGCATTATGAATTCTTGGTGATGTCATTTTGACTAACTAACGCTCCAGCGGCCTGTATGGATTTAATGAACCAGGTCTTCCAGGATTTTATGGATAAGTTCATTATTGTCTTCATCGATGACATCTTAATTTATTTTCGATCTAAAGAGGAGCATTGTGAGCATCTACAAGTGGCCTTATCCATTCTCAGTGAACACCAGTTGTACGCGAAGTTTTCTAAGTGCAAATTCTGGCTGAGCAGGGTTGGTTTTCTGGGCCATGTTATTTTTGCTGAAGGTATATCAGTAGACCCAGCAAAAATTCAAACAGTAGTAAATTGGACACCGTTGAAAAATGTTTAGGAAGTTAGGAGTTTTCTGGGGTTAGCCAGTTATTACAGATGTTTTATCAATGGGTTTTCAAAGATCGCTCTACATCTCACTAGCCTGACTAAGAAGAATGCCCGGTTCTGGTGGTCTAGTGAGTGTGAGAACAGTTTCCAAGAGCTGAAGCGCAAGCTGACCACTGCCCCAGTATTGACATTACCCAAGGAGGATGGCAACTTCTGCATTTACTGTGACACATCATAGAGGGGACTCGGTAGAGTTCCAATGCAGCATGAGAAAGTTATTGCCTACGCATCCCGACAGCTTAAGGTTCATGAGCAGAATTACGCCACTCATGATTTGGAGCTCGCAGCCGTTGTCTTCACTCTCAAAGTGTGGAGGCATTATCTATATGGGTAGTGTTGTGAGATATATTCATATCATAAAAGCCTCAATTATATCCTCACCCAGAAGGAGTTAAATATGCATCAGCGACAGTGGCTTGAATTTGTCAAGGACTACGAGTTGGAGATTAAATATCATTCAGGGAAGGCCAATGTCGTTGCGGATGCTCTTAGCTGCAAGATTTCAGTGATGAGTATAATATACGGGGTAATTTCTACTGAGCTTTAGAGAGACTTTCAGGGGCTAGAAGTGCAGATGGTTCCAGCGCCTTTGGACGTGGTATTGGCCAAGTTGACCCTAATACCATCCATTATTGAACAGATCAAAGCGGCCCAACAAAATGATGATGTATGTAAGGGTTTTAAGCTGAACCCGACCCTTCCGAAGTATCAGAATCTCTTTTTGTCTGTCGATGGCATTATTAAGTACAGGAACTGGTGGTTTGTAACTAGTGAATCGGTGGTGCGATTAAAGATCTTAAGAGAAGCTCACTCTTCTAATTTCTCTGCACACCTGGGAAGTACTAAGATATACCGAGATCTTAGGACTCATTAGTTTACGTGCTCCAAGGATTACTAGGAGCACTTATAGCAAATCGGTCACAAAACTCTAATTTTCTGGACCAGCAATCTCAAACGAAAAATATCTTTTAATCCAAACGTGAACGGTAGCTGATTTTTAGAGATCACCAAAATAACACATCCAGGAATATCGTGTCAAAAATCAAATGCAAATTCCACTCAGAATCTGAAAATATGATCAAAACAATACAATCCCGAAATCTAGGGTTTACCCGAGTAGATTTGACAACCTGTAATCAAATGGCGATAACTCTCTCTGCATACATTCAATGACTACCATAATTTGAGGGAAGGAACTTGACTAATTATAGAACAAATCATCAGAAGGAACAAAGTCGAAATGGCATGCGTAATGGCTTCAAATATCAGTCACAATTGCAAAGAACCAGTAGCCCCAAATCCAAAGATAGATTAGAGATAACAAGAAATCCACTAAAGAAACGATCTTAACATAATTCCTTCAACAATACTCAACATATAGGATAGTAACAACCTATTATCGGCAGATTAGAACAGCAAGAAACAAGAACCACTTGCAAGAAGTTCAAGAAAACCAAGATGGAACCGTGGAGTCCGCGAGCCTCCTAGTGAGAGGGGCGACTAATGGCTTGACCGCGGGGTAAGCACTCTCCAAGCGTTGGAAGATCTTCTTCTAACCTCATACCACAATCTACATCTCAAAAAGGAGAGTATTGGAGAGGTTAGTAACCCTTCCAACTTGGCCAAGAAGCTTCAAGACGGCCGAGCTCGGGCTATGGATGAAATCAGCTATGGAGGATAGGTGCCGATAGTGTTTCTCCACCAAAGGAAAAGACTAGGGTTTAATTTCAACAAAAGTCCGTTCCTATTGCCAAAGGCAGGGTTTTAACCCAAAGTGTTTACAAAAACATGAAAAAAGATGAAATTAACCCTAAATAGCAAATGACTAAACAACCCTTAACAATAACACAAAAACAATAAATCCGAGTTGGGTTTTTGGTCATTGTAAATGGGACATTTGACATAGCAAATGAAACCCACATATAATGTTCAATAGCTCGTTCAAAAGCTCTGGATGTTGGTTACATTAGATATGAAGAACCAAAGTTGAAAAGAAGTCGTCCTGATTGTCAGAAATGCACTTGAACAGCCGAGGGTTAGATTCAAGGCGGAAAGGACAACTCACAAATTTCTCATATGATTGCATGACCTCCACTAGCCAAAATGCACCAACTCTTCTTCGCTAAATTGATCAAAAACCTACAAAATAAATAAAACGTTAGACACCAAAGGAGCCCTTGGATCGAGCTCAGGTGACGGGATCTTGGGGCACATCATTACTATTGGCCCAAAATGAAGTACGATATTGCCAATTATATGTCTGAATGCCATATATTCTAGCGAGTGAAAGCCGAACATTAGTGACTTGGTGGGGTACTCCAGTAACTATCAAATTCCTTAATGGAAATTGGAGCACGTCACCATCGATTTTGTCACTTGCTTGCCCAAGACGGTTAAGGGTTACGATGCTATTTGGGTAATCATTGATCGATTGACTAAAGTGTCACATTTTCTGCCCTTGTCTATCACATACACGATGAATCATTTTGTCGACTTGTATCTCAAGGAAATCATCGGACCGTGACCCGCGCTTTACTTCCGCATTTTGGAAGAGTTTGAGCAGAGCAATGGGCATAGGATTGAAATTCAACACAACGTTTCATCCTCAGACAGACGGGCAAAGCAAAAGCACTATTAGACACTCGAGGATATGTTGCGTGCCTGCGTTCTCGAATTTCATGTTGGGCGGAATAAAATTCTACCGTTACTCGAGTTCGCGTACAATAGCAGCTTCTAGGCCACTATAGGTATGGCACCCTATGAAGCTCTATATGGGAGAAAACACAGGTCCCCCTTGTATTGGGACGAAGTTGGCAAAGCTACACTTTATGGGCCCGAGATGGTACAGAAGACAGCTAAGTCTGTGGCACTAATCAAGCAGAGGATGTTAGCAGCACAGAGTCGCCAAAAGAGCTATGCAGATAACCGATGTCAGAAAAATGAATTCCACTAGTAAAGGTTTTGTGGCAGAATCATAGGCGCGAGGAGGCCACATGGGAGAAAGAGGATGATATGAGGACTAAGTATCCTGAACTATTTAGTAGCTAAATTTTGGGGACCAAAATTCTTGTAAGGGCATAGGATGTAATAACCCAATCCAAATTTTTTTTCTCGTTAAATGATGTAATCAAGCTTTGGAGGTGAAATTTCATGATATAACTCATTTCATTACGCGTCAAGTGGTGGTTTGCCAGTTTATGGGAATTATTCGGATGAAAGTCAAGATGAAAGTGCCAAGGAAGTAGGATTTTGGTCTTTTTGGACGACTTCAGGAGATTTTGGATGCAGCAGACATAGGCCGGCGTTGTGCGTTTGAATCTGTCCGAATTTGGACGACTTGGACAACATCTCGGATGTCATTTCTGCGTACGAATTCCGAATTCGGATGGTACGAGTAGAATTCGGACGCATCCTCTCATCTGAATTCCCCCTGTACAACAACAAAACTGATTTAAATTAAGAAGAAAACGACATTTATCAAATGAAAACACGATCTCTTGACATGAAATCACATGAAATGGCCGACCAATAGGGATTTGTTCCTTGCTCCTTCCCCTACCACGTGTACGAGTGTTCTCCAGCTGAGCCCTATTTCTCCAGCCATCCATCTTCTCCTTCTTCTTCATTCTTTGGTTCTTCCTAGAGGGCCTCGTGGGTTCTGCGTGGAGAGTGTCGCCGAGGAGCTGTTGTACGAGTGAAGGGCTATCAACGAAGGTAAGGAATGGGTTGTCTTGGCTTGAGGAAGCCCTACACCCAAGTATATGTGTATAAGTGTAGTAGTTTTTCTTCAGTACTTAGTGTTCTGTGATTTCTAATTTCCTTAAATCTTTGTAAACCTCTGCTAATACACTTTTAGAATGTCCTCCTTCCCGTATAATTTTTCTCTTGCTTATCAATTGGTGTTCTTGATTCAAGATACACTTTACTTTCATGGAGTGTTTGTTTGTTTATGAAAATTAACAAAAAGTAAAGGATTTAAGAATGTGTAACCAACGAGCATTGTAAGGCTGAATTTGTGTTGTGTAGATGACCTTAATATGTTATTTTTATGGTAGTATATTATTCTATGTCATTGTTCCTATTCAAGTATGAATTGTCGTACGTGATTGCTTCTTTCCATCAAATACATTGTTCATGACTACTTAGGTTGTTGTTGTATAGAATTTTTTGTCCTTTCTAGTAATCGATTTCTGAGGAAGTATGTACTATGCATTGCCAATGTTATAGTTATCACTTATATGCATGTTTTGTCCTTACTATTCCGATAGAAAAATGTAATGGTTTGCTTTAACGACCTGTAGTTTTCTTTATGGTATTATTATTCTACCTTATTAAATCAGCGATGACGCATAAATCTACACTTTATCATTGTCATATTACCTTGCTGCTTAACTGACTTTAGGGAGCATAGTGCACGGTATTGTGTTATGATATTGCACTGCCATATTAGTTAAATGTAAGTATGTTTAACGCCATTTACTGCTGTTTTCATCGAGTCAAATAGAAACATATGTGTTCGCTATTTCGTTTAAATATTCCCATCGTCTTCTGACATTTTAAACACAATTAGTAATTATATAGTAGTGGATAATCCTTATCTTGCTTGTCGATTAAACACACGACTAGGTATTCCAAGTTGCTACTGTTATAGTCAATCAAAACCTGCAATGATATTCACTTTCCTTGTTGTTTTGTATTAAAAATAAAAAAGCATAGTTTGCTGTCCTGTTTGCTACTTTCTCGCTGTTACTTAGTGACATATGGAAAGATGAATGTAGGCCTAATCAATTATTTTACCTTGCGACTGTTATTGCTATTATCTGTCCCTTGGAAGCATGATCTGTGTTTATAAAATCGTTGTGTTGCTACTAACTTGTTTATCAATTAAATGTGTGGATTGTAGTTATTTCCTGTTACATCATTAGACCTTTAAAGGCATGATTTATTGTTCATTTGCACTCATCTGTTTACCATTTAGAAGCATGACCACTATTCTACTCGCCAATGTGTATGTTGTTGTCATCTTAGATTTAGAAAGACGTCCTACTGTTTGTTCGGTTTAATATTTTCTGTTGTCATTAGTAAATTAAAATATGTTGTGCTATTTAATTTAAATGCGCATTTATAGCTTTTAGTTGCTCGAAAGCATGCCTGTAATATTATGCAGCTAATTTTATTTCGTTGTTATATTCGATAATTGTACACTGCTTAAATTGTTTAATAATATGATTTCATAGCTTAACTTGTTCAATAGCATGATTTGGTTGGTAGCATTACTTTGTTTTATAACATGATTTTTTTTAATAAGTATGATATCACAACGTTCTACACTTTGTTCTCCATATGTATGAAATTGTGCTAGTTTTCTGTATATTCATTAAGTATCATTTTTCGATACTCATGTATGTGCTAGTTTTTTTTATATGATTGTCCTCGTATGTTCATAAAATAGAAACAAAGTAGGGAGTACCCCCTTGGAGTGGTACTCACATGCATGGTAAGGAAAGTAAAATTATAAGAAAGAAAGAAGGAAAGGAATTAAGGGAGTTGGGAGGCGGATGGGTAGCGGTCCTAGCCTGACAATTAGGAAATGCCCCTACCTTATCGGGAACGGGACCTAGTTGTCCATAGGAGGTTAGGTCCGACACACTACTCCATCCCATATGGGTTTTCCAATCTCCAGCTTGAAGTACGAGCAAAGAAGAAATGAAGAATGAACGTAATGAAAAGAATTGGTTTGGGTGGCCCCCATTCCAAGAAGAATTAATGAGAGAAATGCATAATTGTTTTCCCCCATTTCCTTATTGGGTGAAAGCTCACGTCCGTACTTGTGCTGTAGGTAATGAAGTGCTTTTGCCAGGTGCTAGAGAGGAGGCCATTCCGGTGGAGCTTGTGGTAGATCCGATTTAGACCCATCGGAGTAGTAGTACGTCGCTAAGGAAGAAGAAGAAGAGTTTGTAAGGGCTCACGTCAAAACTTATTTTGTGAACGTTAATTTTCCTTTTACCCTTATCAAATGTCTGACTACAATAGTACTGCTCCACGGGAGTATGATGCACCCCAAGGTCTTGAGCACGAACCAATGCATGATGACAAGGAAGCTCCTCGACATTTAATCACATTTTGATCGAGGACAATTAGAAATTCACTTCCATGGAAGCTTGGAGAACAACCCATCAACCATGGACTTAGATAAGCCCAAACACTTAATCAAATGGGTAGGACCAAGTCCAGTTGGAGAAGAAGAGAAAGCCCACACATCCTTGGCCCAATTGCTCTCCTTAAATGTATTAGGTGGCCTTGGAATTACTAAAAGAACTTTACATCTTCCTAGTTAAGCCTTGTCTCACCAAAGAAGGATCTAGAGATGACAATTCATATTCTAAGATGCTCTTGTAGTTTTCTAGGCTCTTTTTATTTCCTTAGGTGATAAATCTTCCCTCTTTCTCATCGCCCTTCTTCTAAGTAATTAATGTTTGTCTTGGTTAGCTAATGACCTTTCCTCTTCCTAGGTGGTTGGTTATTAGCATCTATTTATTACTTGCATTGTAACTTGTGTCCAAGATGAGTTATATATACCCCCCTTTTGTAAGTCAAAGAGGAATCAACTTTGAAGAAAAACTCTTGTGTTTAGTTTGTCAAATTCTTTCACTCTCTTTTTGCTATCCCTTATTTTGGTGAGTCATATCCAAATTGAGTGTTAGTAGGTTTGCTGAGTCATATCCAAACCGTAGCTTGGTGAGTCAGATCCAAGCTAGCCTCCATTTTTCTTGGTGAGTCATATCCAAGCGACGTGTGAATGTACATCAATTAACTTGATCCCTCAAGTTAATCCTCTCTCAATCAATTTAGCAAGGCGAGCTAAGTCCATTCCATCAAGAATAACTCCAAGCACCCCCACGAGTCTCCCTTGTTCCTCACTTCACTTCTACATTGTTCCAAACTCCCGTTTGGGACACATCAGTTATACTTCTGCAACGTTTATAGATAAATTTTATATCGCTTCCGCAAAACGTAGATAATAGTTCCCCACTATTTAATGAATGGTGAAAAGAGTTTTGGTAACGATCGGATTTTGGCACTCTGATAACCCTTTCTATGAAGTGATTAGTGTTTAAAGAAAAAAAATTGTAACTTCGAAATTTGTTTTAGTAAATATTAATGTACTCTTAAGAACGGTTAAGAATCCAAGTCATTACATTATCTACCAAGCCTTTATCATTAGTTAATTACCCAAGCCTTTTTCATTGGATCAAAGATCCACTCCTTTAACAATGGTTAATTCCTCATTATCTTTACTTTCCTATACTTGAATTCTATAAGCATCTTAAGCCATTTTCTTAACATTTTGTAAAAACATTAAGATGTATGTGCATAAATGAATGCATACAACTTAACATATTCTAACGACCCAGTTTCTTACCTTTTTAAAATACTTAAGATTTAAAAATTTTCTTTTCTTTTGTAAACAACGAAAACTTTTTTAAATTATAATAAGAGTTCTTTTCTAAAAAGTCGGACCATTAAAAATCCTTTCTTTAGCCTTGTTATGAAAATCGTGATAAGCAGTGGAAAATTATGTTTATAAAATATTTTCTTAAAACATAGAGGAAGCGTAAATAATTCAGTTAAAATACTAAACAATTTATTACATGTTAGTTACAAAACACTTTTCTCTTTTACTTTCCTTAGCCTAGCAAGCCACAAGTTCTGCACGTGCAAATCCTTCATCAACTGCTTCTTCATATGTTCTATTGCGTGTACCGACACCATTAGCAAACTGTGAGCCTGAGGCCCGGTAAGAATGAGATATGTAGTGTGATGTATGCCTCTAACTCATTATATTAGAATGGGTCCACCCCAACCCTTTTTTTCTTTGTGTTTTTATATAACTCGTACATCGATTGGGAGATTGGTGGCATCTATAAAGGAGAGGGCGTCTCATTTTAGCCTCTAACCACCTAGTGTAGACAGTCTCGCAGTCCTGACAAGGGAAATGTACTGTTCTTTTCTTCTCATAACCCAATCTGGAAAGGGTATAAATATATCTGTCTACCAGGCTAGATCTGGACTACCCTTCCATTCCCCAACTCCCCATTCATTTTCTTTAATACTTTTTCCTCACACAAATGCATATGAGTATCATTCCAGAGGTGGCACTTCTTACTTGTTTATATTAATATGATGCATATCAGTGCAAATGCTAATATTACAACTATAAGCCATTCAATCCATTCATCAAGGAAACAATAACAAGATAGGAAACAATAACGACATAGACGTGCTCAACAATTTAAAGAAAACAATAAGATATAGGCATGCTTGGTAATTTAAAGAAAGTGAAAACAATATAGACATG